>JARHVA010005063.1:407500-420000 GCA_037957365.1 Torreya grandis
ATCCTAGATCAATCAATTACTTCATTGATGTCACCATGGCTTAATTAAATCAAATAATTAATCAAAAGGGAATATCACAAAAAGTGACCACATCATCCTAATCACTCTTTATTTATCTAATTGATTTTGATTAGTTAATTAATCACTCACTTATAGGAAATTCCATGAAATACACATGTAATATTTACCAAAAACTAATTAAATCCTAATTTCCTACATTTCTCACCCACTTAAAAATTTAAATTGATGTTTAAAAATTCAAAGGTGTCCTTCATAAGGATATTTTAATGCAAGGTGAGAGGAGTGAAATAAATGTCTATGACAAACACTTACACACTCAATAACGTCATAAATGGATATTATTACAAACATTTACACACTCCATGTCATAACATTTAATGTTTTCCTCTCATTTTAGGATTGATCCTCCACCATTTATCTTCATCTAGGATCAATGGTCCACATTGATTAGAGAAATATATAAATTGAGAAGCCTTATCCTAAATTCAACAAGATTTCAACTAAAAATAAAGTGTTTTCCAAATAGCCCAACAAAAGTTTCAATCACCTTCATCATGTATTATCAAATCATCAAGTTATCAAGAGGTTATGATGTTGTATTTTCCATATGCACTATACAAGCCTTTTGAAACTATATTTTAGCACCATCACTCTTTTCATGAAGGAGATATCAAGGAAAGGTATAACCATTTATGTTTGCTTGCTTTTTTATTTTCTTTCTTCTTAGTATTGATACATCTGATGATGCACACTTAGCTTAATCATATGATTTCAATTTATTTGATTCTATACTAACCCAAAAAATAACATTTTCAATCATGTGTTACATATGACACATCTGGTTGGACACATTTGACTTTTGGAAAATGATTTAAAACTATAAAGTGGGTGAGTGATGTAAGAAATTAGGATTTATTTGATTTTTGATAAAATATGAGATGTGAATTCCATGGAATTTACTATTAATAAGTGACTAATTAGATAATTAAATTTAATTAGCTTCATAAATAGTGATTAGGATGATGTGGTCAATTTTTATAATGTTCCATTTTCATTAATTATTTGATTTAATTAAGCTAGGGTGACATCAATGAAGTAACCAATTGATCAGGGATGGTGTTAATGAATTAAATGATATGATGTAGTGAATTTCCCTAATAATGGTTATAGTAGTATGTTTTGAGATAAGCACAATAGTTGTGTCGATGAATTTGGGATAATTAATGAATTTTGGTTTAATTTTCATGTTGTTGGAGAAAGTCATTAAAATATTAATTTTGACAAAAAGTGATAAAAATGAAGTGCCTACTTTTTACCCAAATTTTAAAGGTTTTTTTAATTCATTTAATGAATTAACATATTTTTGAATGGAAATAAACATAAAAAAATCTCATACCATATGTGATAGGTTGAAATTGATGATTTTATATAAAAATGGACTCACTAGAATACCTCAAGTGAAATGATATAACCCAATATATCCACATCAAGGGATTGGATGGAAAATAAATTTGATGGATGAGATCTAGAAAATAATTAAATAAGAAATGTTATGGTGAAATAGGTCTCAAAAAAGAGACATTGGGTGAAAACAAGACAAAATGGTGAAAGGATCCATAATATGATGAATTAACTTTTTAAGGGAGTTATGTCATGTAAAACCCTATGTTGTTAAAGTGTTAGAATAATAAATCAAGGAATAAATATAGAAATATTATTAGCCACTTTTTGTATAATATTTGAATTGTTTTCTTTGCTTATAAATAATAATAAATTATAGAAGAGATACTTAGATATAAGACTAACTGGGATAGATAAGTGGAGGGATGAAAATTGGTGTAGGGATAGTGTAAGGTGTCACCAATGGGAAATAGGAATAAAAAACTTATTAGATAGTATTATGGTTCTCTGGTTAATATTTCACCATGCTAGTGTCCCCTATGTCATGATAATGTCCCCCCTTAGTAGAGATAATGAATTCTTTGGTGGACCTTCACTTAACTCTGAGAAGTCTGTGCCTATGTGACTAAATATTGGATAATTATTTGTTCCCTATTTTTTATTGGTTTCAATGTGAAAACCTAAGCCTTCATGTTTGTTAGGGAATTTAAGGAGCATAAGTATAACAAGATTGGTGTTATAAAGGTAATCTATATGTGACCACAACACCTATGTGTTGAGCATTGCCTACATACCAATACCTTGAAATGGGATGAAGCCCAATGTAGTTCTCCCAATCTAAGTATTTTTTCAAGTGTAAGCGAATGTTAGTATGACTATCAATTTTAGTGCTTTAAGTGTGACTTTAGACTATAAATTTGAGTAATTTGAGGTCTAGGTTATTGTATAAGTAGGGTAGAATAGGGATCAATGACCTTGATTTGCATAACTATTTATGAGTTTGTTTATGAGTATTTGCATCTGATTTCCATATAGGGGTAAATGAATAAAAGTGGTATATATATATATATATATATATATATATATATATATTGTTCTAGTGCTTGTTGAGACATGAAATGCATCTAGGCTGACCATAAGGTTATTTAAGGAATGGAAATATATCTTTTATGGGTGAAAAGAGCTAAGAGACATTATATCTACCCCTTTTCTAATATCACATTACACTACTATCTAAAGGGTTGCACTAATGTCCAAGTGATAAGAATGGGTGAAAAAGGGACCTAGGTGCCTAAGTGAAGGCTCAATGTTACTTTTGGTATATCTAAGAATGGGTTAGACTCAAAAAAAATCTTGAAAGTGATCAAGAGAGGACCTAATACAAGTCTAGGGATAAGTTAATTATAAGTTAATATCAAATTATAATCATTGCATTAAAATTACATTTTTAGTGGCTACATTCCCCCCTGCCCCTTATTATATAAATATATCAAAGTTAAATGACTAGGATAAAGGTAAAAGAGACATATCTATGCTTACTTATGAGGTGAAGCCCATGAATTTGGATCTAACATGATCCATTATATGTCTTATGAATGAAACATGAATGAGTCAATCCTTACTTAAGAAATATCAAAAGTAGAGATAAAAATAAGTAAATAGATGAGAGAAAGAGCAAATAAGTGAATACACCTTATTGGGTACGTGAACCAATGCTAAAACCTAGTGACCTCCTATGTGTGCATGCATATGGTGATAAAATGTTGAATAACTTGGACTAAGTTGATGGCTTGCTCAAAACTCATGTGTGGGTAGCTCAAAAACTCAAGATAATCTTGACTCCATCGTTATCCACACTTGCTTGATGGATCATAACTTGTGAATAAATTGGATTGGATAGAATATTTATCTAACCTTGTCATGTAGGTGGATTAAGAACTTAAGTAGAACATGACTCCATCATTTCCCATACATCTGTAGTAGATCAAAAAATATTAAAACTATGTGATGTAAATAAAACTATATAAGATGGATCTAGGGCAAATTGAAAATTCTAAAATTTAAAATAAATTAGGGGCCACTCAAGAAATATGAAATGTAAAATGGCTCAGAGGCCACTCAATAACTTTGAAAGTTAAAATGGCTCAAGGGACACTCAAGAATTTCAACCACTATAGATGGAATGAGGAACCAATTGGTGTAAACCTAGTGCAAATGGTGTCTAAAGTAACAATGTGGAGAATGACATGGATTTTCCATTCCATCTAAGAGTATAAGTTCCAAACTGAACATATGGGAATAATATGTCAAGCACATACCTCCAACTATGATATATGTGTATATGGATTCTAGACTAAGTAGTAACAATTTGTGTTTGAGTATATAAAATTTAAATGGGAGTGTTCATGACATGCATGATGCCTCTAATCTAAGAAAACATGTGTAATTTATGTAAAACCTAAGTATATAATGAACTTACATATGATAAGCTATGATTGAGATGATGTAAAATCTAAACTATAACATTGTACACTTTTGACAATTCCATAAATTTCTATTTCTAAGGATACTTGACATAGCATGGTCCCCTATTCAATAACACACTACACTAGTGTCCTTTGTGTTGTGTTATTAACCAAAACTGTTGTTTCTATCCAAAACCAAGACTGATTTGGTTATGACTATTCTTCACTATATTTTCTTGAGTCTGAGATCTATAATTTGTGTTTCTATGTTGAGAACTATGTTATGAGTAGACTAAGATGGTCTAACCTCTGTGATAAACCCCTTTAAATGAAACCTCTTTTGAGGGGAGTTGTTTAACCTATACAATAATTATCCTTAAAATAAAATCTATAAATCATGTGTGTTGGAATGAAAACATGTGATATATATATGTGATAAACCAATATAATGTGTATACATGACATAAAAATGTTAAATAGTATGAGTGTAAATTGTTAATGTATGATGTATGTTAAATCTAGCATTCACATGGTTCTCAAGATAGATAAAATAATGTAACCATGTATATGAATATAAAATATGGATATAAACTAAGTATCTACATATGGGATGGGCATGATGTCCATTAATTAACCCAAGGAGGAAGGCAAGATACATGAGGATCCTCATAGCATTACAAATAGATTTAAATGTAACAAGCAAGAAACAAATCTCATGTACATGACTCATACATGAAATCATACATGTAAACACATGAGGCACATAGAGTAGGCCAAAAGGCCAAGGTGCAAGGGACATGCGCACATCTCACTAAGTTTGAAAAATAAATACATACAAGGACATTTTTAAATTTCCACATACACAAAGAGAAAGAAAGGTTGTATTAGAGACACATAGAAGGACATGTTCAAATGTTTGCATAAACAATCAAGAATCATACATAAGGACATGGGAACATGTCAAAATCATATATAAAATGAAAGGAATTGGTTTAGATCCATAGAATAATGGTATATTCAAATGCCCTTGATTATATGTATAATCAAAGACACACAATCAAATCTAAACTAGCAAAGATATAAATGAAAGTATGCATAATCACGTGGTATAAATCCATATGATAGAAAATATGTACATAAGTTGAGTTTATATTAGTAATAGTCAACAAAAAATATATGTAATATAGGATGTTAAATATTGATATATAATCAATTATAAAGCTATGATGTTGAGTATAGAAATATATAGCTTGGAAAACCAAGGGTTTTGTAGTATGATGCCCCCAATGGGCTAATATGTCAATGTTGAATATGTGTATGTGTATGTACCCCCAATGGGCAAATAGTAATAAGTTTGGATCTGAGTGGAGGGTCTAAGTCCTATAGTAATCTATGAACACTTGAAAGGAATAATTGAAGCATTTATATATGATAAAAATAACTACACTAACATAGATAACATATGCAGTACCTATAAAATATAAGGAATGTACATGAAAATGCCTACAATCTAAAATTTGTATGTTCTAAGTAATATTTGAATGTTTTTGTATTTTATAACATATTACATTATTTTTATATTTTCTAAGTATAAGATAATATGAAAAATATGAAAATGGACTATGTACAACTAAAGAGGAACATACTAATTGATGATTCTCATTAGAGACTCACTATCAAGGTGTCTTGTATTAAATAAGGGAAGAGTGACCGTATGTGCTATACAAGGTGGTATTTGAGATCTGTGAATCAAGTGTACTGAGTAATCTATATCTAAAACTTCATGTAGAGTGGGGCTATGAATCTATGGAGTTGATTAATTAATATTATGAAATTTGGGGTTTTTGGGGACCCATATAGTAGAACAATATGTGACTAGCATGGGTGATCTATGCTATAACATTGATATGGATGATAATGGGGTATAGACAAGCTCTCTAGAATACACAACATGTCTCTAATATAGGGGTCTCTCTAATAAAGGTAGTTGTGGGAGAGTATGTGCACATGGTAATTCCATATAAGTATACCTCACCTACACTAGTGGCTCAACTAATATTAGAGGTGTGATAATAGAAGCTATGTATTTAATTATGATATGTGGTTGATGTGTGATATAGGAGCATCCTTCTAAGGATGACTTATTTTGTGTTATTTTAAATAATTTTGATTTGATAAAATGTTTCATGGTCATATAACATGATTAAGGTGTTAAGAGTCTTAATGTACACTTTGGAAACTTTTACAAGTGTTTAAGGGAGTTAGATAGGCTAAAATTCAAAATTGGCATTTTCCCACCAATGTTCATAATTTAAATTTTTGAATGATTTTGTCTAGTTTGGGAGTTGTAGGAGTAATTTACAGTAGTCCTCAAAGTGTTAAAAGGTTGATGTGATTAATTCAAGACACCATGTGTCTAACATGGACATTAATTCATAATTTTATGGACATCAAACTTGGTATTTGTTTCAATGTGTAAATTTACTTGCCAATGACCGTTAGAAGGTCCAAAGTTGGTTAGAGTAGTTATAAGTGACATAAAATTTGTATTTTTTGGATTTGAGATAGATATGGTATAGAATTAAAATTATGGAGAGAGATCAAGATACAAGAAATTAAATAAGGATTCCTCATTTTTATGACCTAATCAATGGTAGATCTTGTTTGTTTGTGTATAAGAATTAAAGTGACTGTGTAACTCAAAAACTAGGAAAGGAATCAATAGAGACAAATATTTTAATATTATCATGTGATTTTTAAGTGAATTATATGTTAGTTAATTATTATTATTATTATTATTACTATTATTATATGTTTTTCAATTCCTTTTTACCATATTTTTTTTGAGAAAGACTATACAGACCTATAGCAGTAGGAAAGAACACACAGTCAAACATAGATCACTATTAAAAAGTGTAGTATAGATGTTAAGGGAAATAAAAAATGATTCAAAAAGGTGTGTGGAGTTATTAAATATCATATCAAACCTTAACAAGTCTTAGAAACTCATTTTTCACTTAAAACCTAAAGTTTATTCCTCTTAGACCCTTTTACATTGTATCTACACACATAATTAGATAATAATTTAAGTTATTTGGTGAACGGAGGAATTATGATGGAGATCCATCACTTGGAAAAGTTTTATTGGAGTATAAAACACCATTATAAATAATTAAATTTTATTGAAAGTGGATTAAATGGTTATTATTTCAATTTTACTCTTGTCAGGTTCACACAAACCCTATCAACCTTGAACTAGGGTTTCAAGAATCAAAATCAACTTACAAGCATTTTAAGCCATGAAATTCCATAATTTTTTTTAATTTTATAGGAGAGAAATTTTAATAAATTATTGTGGAGTTTTTTAACTGGTTAAGTGTGGAGAAGTATAGGTATAGAGAACTATGTATAGATAGGGGTGAAGTAGGCCTAACTAGACCTATACAAAGTACTAAAAAGGACCAAAAATGACTTCCAAGTAGATTTTGGTTAAGAAATTTCATATAGGAATATAAATCAATAGATGGTTTTATAAAATCCCATTAGTTTCTCAATATTTGGATGTACCTATCCATTCAAGGAGGAAAACCCTAAAAAAGGCTACAAGGGACTCTATCAAAGTGATAGATGTGGTATATGTTACAAGAGTTGTACTAATAAAATGAGGGGATGAGATATGGGATTCAAGAAGACTTTAATGTGTGTTAATAGGACAATAGGAATCCTATAAAACTAATAAAACCTTGAATCTTATATTAAACTTGAAGTGTGTCATGAGTGGATAACAAAGCAAGAATAAGTTGTATAGAGATAAAAGATAAGTGTGTATTTATAGGAGTTTTCCTCTACATCATTTGGTATCAAAGCTTAGGATATATTTTTAGTATATTATGGATGCATGAAAGACATAATATGAGGAGAAAAAGTATCCTAAATAAGGTTATAACTAGTTGATGTATTGGTTGTTGAGGAAAGGAACTTGCAGGAAAGGTTATAAGCCATGGAGTTGTCTCAGAGGAGAGAGATGAACAAAGGTGATCTGAATGAAGGAGAGGATTAGGTTTCTAAATAATAATAAACATAACAAGGAGAGGAAGGTATAGTGGAAGAGAGGGTTTTAATAGTAGTCCTTGGAGTGACTTCAAAACCCAATATGGAGGTGCAATGTATGAGGGTAGTCTCAATGTTGAAGAGATGGTTGATTGGATCACAATTATGGATAAATAATTCAATTATGAAGAGGTTAATGATATAAATAAGGTGAATTTTTCAATGACCATTTTAAGGGTCATGCATCCCTATGGCGGGATGGCATATAGGAAGAAATAATAAGAAGGGGGAAAGAGAAGATAAGGTCATGGGATATAATGGTGGCCAAGACGAAGGGAAAATTCATTTTTAAGAACTATCAAACCAAATTTTTTAGGATTTTTAAAAATCTAAGACAAAAGGACAAGATAATGAAAGATTACATAGAGTAATTCTACAAACTAACCATCAGAGCAGGACACATAGAGGAAGATGCAGATAACATTGCTAGGTACATCAATGGCTTATAGTTTATCATTCAAAATGATATCAATATTTTGTCACAAATAATATTAGAGGAGGAATATCAAGCTACATTTTAGGTAGAGGAAAAAATTTCTAAAAGGAAAAGTCAATAAAATAAAAGAAGAGGTTAACAATAAGGAAGATGATAACTAAGTAATATAAATTAGTGGCAAAGTTAGAATATATAAGTTGGTAGTAATTATAAGAGTTTATGTCAAAATATTATATGTGGTTATGGATACATATGTGGAAGATCATATGGTAGAGGAATATTCAATAGTTGGTTTGTTGGTAAGTGATTCAAGTGTAATAAATTATGGGACACAGATCAAATGAGTGTCCAAAAGAGATTCAAAGTGGTAGCTCTTGGAGTGAGAGTAGAAAATAAGTGGTCAAAAAATAAGAGAAGAGTGTATATTCAATACCAAACTATGTGGAAAAACCTAAAACATGTGAGAGTTTGCTGATGAGGATAGTACTTTTTAAGACAATCCATGAAGAGACAAAACCACCACAGAGAAAGACATTATTCAAGACTATGTGCAAGAATAAAGGTAAATGTTGTAAATTCATTGTTTATAATGGTAGTAAGGATAATATTTTGTCTTCCTTTATGGTATCTAAACTATGACTAGAAATTAAAGAATATCCAAGTCTATACAAAGTTTCTTGGATTTAGAATAGTCATCAATACCTAGTGAATGAACAATTCTATGTAGATTTTCATATTGGGGAGTATAAGGATATAATTTTTTTTTATGTGCTTCTTATTGATGTTTGACACATCATCCTTGGTATACTATGTTAAAATGACAGAATGGCTATGCATGATGGTAGAACCAATACATACGCAATTGAGAAGGATGTCAACAAAAACACACTACCCAATTAAAGGATATTTAAGCATGGAAGAAGGTAAAAAGTAGTGTCATGATGTTTGGTGAGAAGGAATACTTTCCAAAATAAATTAATTTCAACATTGAGGACAAGATAATGTTAGTTGAGAATAAGTGCCAAGAGTAAGATGGTGTAGTAAAAGTTGTCAAAGAAATGGGAGAAGAGAATGAAATAGTAGACAAGAATTTTGAGGTATTAATTACAAGTAGTAAAGAGTTATTAGATTCATCCTATTATGATCATTTGTTTTCAAATGAACATTTAGAAAGGATGTTTGTATACTTATCCCATCAATTATCCATAATCAAGAACATAGAGTATCTAGAAGACTTTGTTAATAAAGTTAGCATGTTGAGAGAGTTTTCTATGTGAAGTAAAGTAACTAATCAGATGGGTAGTGAAAAAAAAACAAGAGATTAATAATGAGGTTAAACAGGTTTAGATTATTTTAGGTAATAATATGGAATAACAAGCAACAATTGAATAAGTAGTAGATCTAAACACAAAAAGGACAACCATGAGAGTGTAAGACTATTGTTTCATATCAAACAAGAAGGATTTGGTTATGATTAAATTATATGTTCTATGTGTATGATTTTTATAGGAGAATAAAAAGGTGTTAAATATGATCATGCTGGAGATAAATATTCATATAGGTAACCTCAAAGGAAGAGCCAATGTAGTCTTAGTCAAAGAACGAGGAGGTTTATGTGTCATTCATAGGCCTTAGGATCTATAAGGATGTGACATTACATATTTTTAGTGAAAAAGAGAGAGATATGATGAGGAAAAATTCAATTAAATATAACTAAACTTTCATGGAAAGTTTCTTTTGCACCTTAGTAGTTTGATGCAGGAATATCCTTCTAAGGATGACTCATTTTGTGTTGTTTGAACAATTTTGATTTGATTGGATGTTTTTTGGTCATATAACATGATTAGGGTTTTTTAATTTGTTTTAAGAGTTTTATTGTACACTTTTGAAAAATTTAAAAGTGTCTAGGGGAGTTTGGAGAGGCCAGAATTAAAAATTAGCATTAAACTTTTGAATGATTTTGTCTAGTTTGGATGTTGTAGGAGTAATTTTAAGTAGTCATGAAAGTGTAAAAGGGTTGATGTGATTCCTATAAGACACCATCTATCTAATATGGACCTTAATTCATACTTATATATACATAAACCTTGGTTTTTGTTTTAATGTGCAAACTTGCTTATTAGTGATCATTGAAAGGTCCAAAGTTGGTTAGAGTAGTTATAGGTGATATAAAATTTGTAAGTTTTGGATTTTAAAAAGTTATGGGAGGTAATTTTAATGATATATATATATATATATATATATATATATATATCTAATAAATGAAATAAGTATTCATCATTTTGAATACATAATCAATGACAAATTATTTTTCTGTGTATAAGCATTAAAGTGACTATGTAACTCATAATACTAGTAAAGGAATCAATAGAGACAATTATTTTAATATTATAATGTGTTTTATAAGTGAATTAAATTTTAATTAAATTTTATTATATGTGTTTCAATTATTTGTTACCATATTTCTTTGTGATAAGGACTATGCAGTCCTGTAGTAGTAGGAAAGAACACACAGTCAAACATGGATCACTATTAAAAGGTAGAAAAGATGTCAAGGGAAATAGAAAATTACTATTAAATATCATATAAAAACTTCACACTACTTAGAAACTCATTTTGTCACTTAAAACTTGAAGCTTCTTCCTCTCAGACCCCTACAGATTATATATGCACACATAGTTAGACAAGAATTTAAGTTATTTTTCAAACATAGATATTAATATGGAGATAAATCAATTTTAAAATATTTATGTGAGTTTAAAATAACCAAATAATTAATTAAATTTTATTTAGAGTGAATTAAGTTGTTATTGTTTCAATTTTACTCCTTAAGGTTCACACAAACCTTGTCAACCCTGAACTAGGGTTTCAAGAATGAAACTCAACTTATAGGAATTTTAACCCAAAAAATTACACCAAATTTTGTAATTTTATAGGATATAAAGTGTAATAAATTATTGTGTAGGTTTTTAAATATTTATGTGTGGATACTTATAGTTATAGAGGATTGTGTATAGATAGGGGTGAAGGAAGCCTAATTAAGCATATACACAGTATTAAAAAGGACAAAAAAAAGTGACTTCAAAGTAGATTTTGGTTAATAAACTTCATATAAGAATATAAATCAATATATGGTATCATAAAATCTTGTTATTTTCTCAATATTTGGATGTACATGTCCGTAGAAGGAGGAAAAACCTAAAATAGGCTACAAAGGACCCTGTCAAAGTGAGGGAGGTGGTGTATGTTGCACGAGTTAAACTAGGTAAATGAGGTTATGTGATAGGGTATTAAAGTATAATTGAATGTGTTTTAATATTACCATAATAATTCTATACAACTAATGAAACCCTGAATCTTGTATGAAACAAGTGTGTCATGAGTGGATGCAAAGCAAGAATAAGTTGTATAGAGACAAGAGATAAGTGTATTAATCTGAATCAATGTGTAATTGGTTGTGTAATATGTAAATGATATTCATATGTAATTATCTAAAATATAAACACTTGATTAACATGTATATAATTAAGACATCTATGTACGGTGGTTGGAATGGCTCATAGCTACTATATCCAAAGTCTACCCAATAACATATCAAATATGTCAAAATTAAGTACAAATAAGAATGTAGTGGACACATATGTGGGAGTAACCTATAATGATTTTAAAATATCCCTAATATATTTCTAGAAATGGACACTAAATCCATGAATAACTATCTCTATTAGAGAAATATCCTACTCTAAATAACCCAAATAATGTATAAGTGTAATAGTACACATATTAATATTCGACCCATTGTTAACCATGACACTCTAAATATGATGATGATCAATTTAATATCATATAAATATTTCATATAAATATAATTTATATCAATGATCTCCTACTATGATAAAGTGATTAGAGGTCTAGTTGTCATTGTAGTATGATACACACCAATGATATTATTTAGAGGGTGTGTGTCCATCATATGAGTATGATAAAATGTAAATGGTTGATGTACTTGATAATTAAAATGAACACCTAAAGTTCCTATGGTCTTATTAACCTTATGTTTTGAAAAT
>JARHVA010005063.1:425000-452500 GCA_037957365.1 Torreya grandis
TTATACAAATATATAGAGACTTTTACATGGTTGTGTATAAAGGTGGCCAAAGTATTATACCATAGACCCTTTTACATTTGTGCTCATGAGATCATATAATAGTTGAGCATCCCTTATGGAAGAGGAAGCACCACACACCAGATGATCTTATAGCATATGGATGGTATATCTTTGGATGAGGGTGACAAAGACAATGAGGGGGCCTAACCTTATATCATCAAGACATATATGATTTGAGTGATGCAATTGTATTTGGAGGCCTTACTTGCATATATAATTTGGATGGGGATAGGAATATGATTATACCTATTACATGATGATGATATGTTATATCAAAGGCCAACACAAGTTGAAAATTAAGTGACATCATCTTGATAAAGTGTAGTGGTAGTTTGGGATACAATAGGATGTGCCAAATGGTCTCACTATTTTACCCATGTTACATGAGAGATAATCAATTGGAGACCACCCATGCCTAAATCATATATAATTATAGGTTAGATTAGGTATGAAAAATGTCTTGGGTCTATGCAAATGGAGAGGTAGATGTAGGTATGACAAGGGCATATACAGTTTGGTAGGCACAACATTGCCTAATTAAATTTATGAGGCAACATCCAACATGAGCTCAGGATTGAAGACAACATTTATAAATTTTACATGCAACATCCTAAGACTATCCTCAAAGGTAGAGATGGAGGGACACATGTAGGAAATTAGTGTAAGTATAGTGAGGTGGAGATGGAGGGAAATGGTAAGAACTATTAGTGTAGGTTTTTATTATTCCCTATTATTTAATTAGGGAAACTATATATTTGTGCATACATGCAGTTTTCTACATTTGTGGGATAGGCTAGCTTATGTGGAGATGTGTGTCATAGATGTGTCATAGGTGTCATAAGAATGTCATAAGTAACTCCTTTGATCAGCTATTCTGGGTATGGGAGTTACTTCTCTATTCTTAGAACCTTGTCACCACCTTTCATGGACGAGTTACAGTCTATTCTTAGGGTGCCTTGACCACCTTTTGTGGAGGAGTTACTTACATGATCTCCTATATGTATTCTTCACTTTGGCCATCTAATGTTAATAAAATATTGGGTTTTGTCCTATTTGTCTTGTGCAATTTATCTTCTTGTATAATTTCAAATTGCTTTAGCATCTATGTGATGTGCACTAGCTTCATCTCGTGTGATCATGTCTCTATTGCATTTGCATTATCCATATTTTGGCAACAACTCTGATATGGTATTAGAGCCACCCTAGTAATCGTGTGTCCGGTTATGCTGTTAGTTTATTCTAAAATTATTACTTTGCTTTCTTAGTAGTTTTTTTTGTTTAACTCAGTTATATTTGAGAGTTTTGGTAGAATTTCTTGAAAACTCATGCAAATCCATATGGAAACCTATTAAAAAAAATTACTTTTGTTGAGTTCCATTCAGATCTACCCTTTAGATATCTACATTGAAATTTTCCAAGACATCTTGTATAGATCTGTTGTGGCTTCAACAAAGGTGGTGGAATTCCTTTTTTTTGTCATTCTGTAAGAAAAGAGAGATGTTTGCACATCTAATTTCTATTTTTTAGATGCCACTTTCAGCTTGGGATAGCTCTCCAGGAAGTGCATCTACACATGGAGGTCTATGTGGGGCATTTGGTAGGATGAGATGTGTGTGGATTAGGACTCCAATAGGGCAAAGTGGAGCTGCACGGCATCCAGCATGCAAGAGGTGCATGGTGAGGTAGTGGAGAACAACCAATAAAACATAGAGTGCATCAAATCTATGGTTAGGTACTTTGTCTCTTCTCTATTGTGATTGAAACTTGTTGTTGTGTGTTGAGATCTGTGAGGTCTACAAATTTAGTGTCTTTGATATATTTTTTTTGCCCAACAAATTTAGAACTATTATTTTTGAAAATGGCACTCCTTTTCCTTGTTTTGCATTCCATGTGGGCCCTTAAACACTTGGCCTTCCATTAAATTGTCTTTTAATTTATTTTTTTCAGTTAAAATTGACATGTCCAAAAAAAAACTAGTCAATTTGACTGAGTATTAAGTATTTTAGACAATTTGATAATTTGGGGGTTTAAATTTAAACTTGTATCTTCGCCAATCGAAGAGGAAAGGTGAGGCCCGAGTTGGTAAGAGGCCAATTCCCCCTCACAAAGACCTCTTTTGGATTCCTTTCTCTGTGCCAAGTCTAATGAGTGGTTGGAAGGCCACTTTCTCTCTCAAAATAGGCATTTTTTAATGTTTTAGTGCTATTTTTTTGCAAAAACACTAGTTTACAGGAAATTAAATCTTTAATATCTTGCAAATGGTAGCTGGAATTCGGGTGCCATTTTTTGAAAAATTGTTTGTACTTAAATTATCCATAGTGTAGGCTTGTTATTTATTAAAAATGCACTAGTTTATAAAGTGCCTAAAATTTGGATCTCTCGGGACGCATTTTCGGTTGAGCCCGACGTCCTATTTGCTTAAAGTCTTACACTGATTGCTCTAAAACACATTCTTAGTTGAGCTTGACATCTTTTGAGCATGCACTTGCATATTTTGGGGGGGGGTCAACATTTTTTGTGGGTGTGATTGTCTTTCAGCACGTTTACTTCTGTTATCTTTCTCCTTTCTACATACTTTCACAAACTTACAAACAACACAACTTCACTTAAATTCAACTTAAAATGGATTATTTTAAATTTAAACCCCTAACACCCTTCAACTATCATGAATGGAAGGTTAAAATATCAATCATTCTTAGAAGTAAAGGGTTGTATAGGATCACCATGGGTATTGAAGTAGAACCCAACACTGATGCTGAAAAGGTCAAGTGGTACAACCGTAGTGATGAAGCCTATGGATTACTGAGTTTGTCCATGTCTCTAGAACTTCTCTTCCATTTAGAAACTTCCAAGACTCCCAAAGACATATGGGACACCCTAGAAACCTTATTTTGGAAGCTTGATGAGATGAGAGGTCATGAGCTTGAAAATGAACTCATAAGTCTAAGTCTTAGCAACTTTGACACCCTACAGGACTTCTTCACTAAGTTTAAGGCCCTTAGATTGCAATTGAAAGAATTCAAGATAGAGAAGAAAGATGATAAACTCATCATTTCTATTCTCACAAAGTTAGGTCCAAGCTATTCAGTCTTTGTCTCCACTTTCCATGCCACAAAAAGTGCCCTTGGCACTACATGGAAAATGCCTTCTTTGGATTCATTCATTACCGACTTGACTGGGGAGCAAGATAAGCTAATTCAAATGGGCATAATGAAGTCTACTCAACCCTAAACTTTGATAGCTAAAATGGTAAGGATAAGACTTCAACAAAGGAGAAGAAGAAAAAGAACAAAGACCAGGAGAAGAAGGAAGAAAACAATAATCCTGCCAAAAACAACACTGAGTCTTCCTCCTCTAATGCTAAACCTAAGAAGGAGAAGGTTAATTGTGCCTATTATAAAAAGATAGGGCATGATGAACACAAATGCATGAAGAAACAAATAGATCACCTAACTCATCTTCTAGAGAAGCACAACATAGGTGTTCCTGAGTCCATCAAGCAGAATTCATCTACCCAAGATTCAACTAAGGCAAAAGGCAAGGGTAAGGAGAAAGAAAAGGGCAAGGCCCTTAAAGCTATAGCAATTTCTACACCTTCATGGGTCATTGACTCAGGTGCTTCTCACCACATGGGCTCTTCCCTAGTTGAGTTTTCATCTTTAGATCCTTGTAGCATGACTTCAATTAGTTTGGGTGATGACACATTAGTTTCTATTGCAGGGAGAGGGTTAGTTGAAATGGAAGGAGGAACATTCAATAATGTTCTAAGTGTTCCTTCTCTTTCAACCAATCTCTTATCAGTGTACCAAATCACTCACATTGGTCATAGTATGAGAGTTGAGTTTTCACTAGATTCAGTGGCTATCAGGGAGTTGCATAGTGATACTATAGTGGCAGTGGGTAGGGCAGATCACCAAGCAACATTATACACCTTCTCACATTTTGCACCTGATTCTTCTCTAATAACATTTCTGACTCATTTAGATGAAGTTATCAAATTATGGCATGAGCGGTTTGGCCACCTTAACTACTGCTACCTTGAGAAACTTTGCAAACATGACATGGTCATTGGCTTGCCTCATGTCCAATTCTCAAAAGGACTTTGTGAGGGGTGCTCCCTTGGGAAGCATCCCAAAGCAAAAATTGATAAAGGCAAAGCTTGGAGGGCTTCACAACCTTTGGAGTTAGTCCACAGTGATGTATCGGGACCCTTTCCCAAACCATCTTTCACAAGGGCCAAGTGCATCCTCACTTTCATTGAAGATTTATCTAGGTATACTTGGACATATTTTCTCAAACAAAAGTCTGAAGTGTTTGAAAATTTTCTAGACTTGAAGGCTCTTGTTGAGAAATAGAGTGAGAAATCCATCAAGGTTCTTCGAACTGATAATGGAGGGAAGTATGTCAGCAATAGGTTTGAGTAGTTTTGAACCATAGAGGGGATTGATTTATAGTGCATAGTCACTTACAGTCTTTCAAAGAATGGGGTTGTAGAATGCAAAAATAGGTTCTTGAAAGAGATGGGTAGCTATGTGATTCACTCTAAATCCTTAGCACCACAATACTGGGCCGAAGCCATCAATTGTGCTTGCTATATTCAAAATAGGGTTCCTCACAAAGCTTTAAAAGGGATAACACCCTTTAAAGCTTAGCATAAAAGGAAACCTGATGTTGAGCACCTTAGGGTTTTCAGATCCCCAGCCATGGCCTGCATACCAAAGAAGAAATGCAAAGCTATGGAACATCATTCCAAGCCTTACATCTTTGTAGGATATCTAGATGGTATTAAGGGGTATCACCTTCTAGACCTAGTCACTCATGAGTTTTTCATCAAGAGAAGTGTCCATTTTTAGGAGAGTCCTAGAGATTCAACACTTGGCACTTCTCCCTCATGGATCTACTTCTTCATGATGATTTCTCATCAGATTCATATCAGCCATAACAGGTTCCTGAGCTAGAGACATCTTCTTCTTCTTCTTTGACTTTAGATAGTGAGGATAGTGATGTCGTGTCATCCACCTCTAGTAAGTTAGAGGATGAGGAGTTAGCACCTGACTCACCCCCTTCTGGGCCACTTTGGGCCAGACAGACACTTGAGAGTGCTAGCACTTGGGTAGGAGATCTCATAGATGACATACACACTAGGGGGTATTTTTAGAGAGATCCACATGCCTTCTTTGCCTTAGTTTTAGATCCAAATACTTTTCAACAAGCATAAGGAGTACCTGAGTGGGATAGTGCTATGGAGGAAGAATATTCTTAATCAAAAATCACACTTGGGACTTGACTTCACTTCCTAAGGGAAGGAAGATGGTTTGATGTAGGTGGATATATCAGACCAAGTTTGTGATAGATGGGTCGATTGATAAGTACAAGGCACGATTGGTCACCAAGGGTTTCTCATAGGTGGTAGGCATTGACTACTCAGAGACCTTTACACCTATTTCAAAGATGACTTATGTCTAACTCACCTTGGCTATTGCCATAACACATGGTTGGGATGTGCACCAGATGGATGTGAAGAGTGCCTTTCTTCATGGAGACCTAGAGGAGGAGATCTACATGGAGTAGCTGCCAGGATTTGTTCAAGATTCTTTCTTAGTATGTAGACTTAGGAAGTCTATCTATGGCCTCAAATAGGCCCCTCAACCATGGTACACCAAGATGGATTCCTTTCTTCTCATAGCGGGTTTCACTAGTTGCCATTCTGATCCTAATGTCTACTTTTTACAGTAGGATGACTCACTCTTGATTTTGGTTCTTTATGTTGATGACCTTTTGATCATCAGGAATTTGTCATTGGCTATTACAGTGGTGAAGGCATCTCTCTAGGATAGATTTGACATGACAGACTTGGGTTTATTACACTACTTCATTAGCATCAAGATCTCATAGTCAGATTCAAGGATTTCTCTTGCATAACTTAAGTATGCTCTTGACTTATTAGCTCAGTTTCACATGGCTGATTGCAAGCCATCTCTGACTCCCTTTCTATCAGGAGTCAAGCTTAAAGCTGATTGTTATTCACCATTGGTTAATGCCACTTAGTATCGACAACTTGTTGGCAGTCTCATCTACTTGACTCACACCAGGCCTAACATATCATATACAGTGGGACTTGTCTCTAGATTTATGCAGGAACCTCAAGAGCTACATTGGAAAGTAACTAAGAGGATATTGCATCACATATAGGGTTCACATAGATACGAGATTCATTATAGATTTGGCATAAAGGTTGACTTGGTTAGATATATAGATTTAGACTAGGCTGGTGATTCACAGACTTGTAAGTCCACTTTTGGTTATAGTTTCTCTCTAGGTTATAGTCTTATTAGTTGGTCTAGTAAGAAGCAGAATGCTATTTCTATATCATCCATAGGGGCAGAGTACAGGGGAACTATTAATGCAACTACTGAGGCTATTTAGCTTTAGGGGATACTTTTTAAATTTGGCATTCCTATCAGGTAGCCCACCATCATTTATTGTGACAACCAGAGTACCATTCAAATTTGCAAGAATCCAGTTCAACACTAGTAGACCAAGCACATAGAGATTCACATGCATTTCATTTGGGAGCTTATTCATAGTCAGGGCATTGACTTGATATTTTGCTAGTATTTAGAGCAGGTTGTAGACATCTTCACCAAACCTTTCATTGAGAGCAAGTTCATTCATCTATGAGCTCTTCTTGGGGTGTGGTCCACATCTATAGTAGCATCATCTTTGAGGGGGCCACTAGCCTCTTCCTTTCTTTTATGTCTCTCTTTTGTGGGGGAGTTTTTTCCTATGGGTTTTCTCCTTTTCTCTATCTTATGGGAGATTGATTTTTTATATGGGTACCTCATCAGGCCTAGTTTTTGGGACCCATTTTATATTTCCACACTACCCACCTAAGTTGTGCTTATGGGGGGGTATTAGTATATGTTTTTATTTTTCCCTATTATTTAATTAGGGAAATTATATATTTGTGCATACATGGAGTTTTCCTACATTCGTGGGATAGGCTAGCTTATATGGAGATGTGTGTCATAGGTGTCATAAGAATGCCATAAGTAACTCCTTTGACTGGCTATTCCAGCTATGGGAGTTACTTCTCTATTCTTAGCACCTTGTCACCACCTTTCATGGAGGATTTATAGTCTATTATTGGGGTGCCTTGACCACCTTTTGTGGAGGAGTTACTTACGTGCTCTCCTATATGTATTCTTCACTTTGGCCATCTAATGCTAATCAAATATTGTGTTTTCTCCTATTTGTCTTGTGTAATTTATCTTCTTGTATAGTTTCAAATTGCTTTAGCATTTATGTGATGTGCACTAGCTTCATCTTGTGTGATCATGTCTCCATTGCATTTGTATTATCCAGATTTTGGCAACAACTCTGATAGGGACATGCATAGGTATAAGTATAAATTCCATTTTAGGTGCAACAACCCATTACCATGATCATTGATAATGGAGATAATAAAGGATAGGCTCTAAACATGGGGTTGAAGAGGACATTGATATATGGGGAGGAGAATAGGATATGGGCTAGACTATATGGATTATGGTGGAGGGTAAATATGGGTAGGGGTGAGTAGTTATTAATGAGATCCTAGACATACCTGAGTATGAAGGATTAGTGCCTCAATAAATAATTGTGTACATGGACCACACTATTATAGTATATTACTTATTCCCTTTAGTGACTAAAACAGAGAGAGGAATGGATACATAGGATTTATAAGGTTCATCCACCTCTACTAGGTTAGTTGTAGACCATGTCACCATTGATACATTACAAAGATATATTTTATCCTTGATGATAGAGATATTTGGGCTAGAGCAAGAGGTGGCCAAATTGTGGATATGGCTAGCAAGGGCCTAGGGAGAGGCCATGAGATTACAAATATTGATCATAGGTATGGAAATATAGATTGGCTTGTTTAAGGGATAGGTTTCTCACACAATGGATATATAAGTCCTATTATCCATGAAATACATTGATCTAGTGATTGTGGTTGGTGAGCAAGAAAAGGCCCAAAGCATATGTTCATAGACTCTATAGGGAGTGGGATGTAGTGAGATATATTGTTAGTCAACATGGTTTTTATATATCTATATAAAATGTCATGTGATCCAAGGATGAGGTAGGATAATATACATTATTAAATGATATTGTAGTGTCTCAAAACTGGAGAGATCATTTTAAGAGTATAAAAGTAAAAAATTAGGATAGTCTTAAAGGACTCACAAAACATCTACCTTGAAAATATCAATGGGAAAACCATTACCATATAAAGTGTTGATGGTGCATATGTATATTAATCTTGTACATAATACATGATAGATATCCCACTAGGAAAACCTGAGACCTAGATCTTCTGAGGGGAGTCCACCACCTAAGGAAAATATCAAGAGCTAAAAGGACATGTTAGATTATATTCACTCATTTTTTATATATGATATGTACAAATGATGTATAATTAATATGATTTATATATTGACATTCATTTTGACCTCGTGGACTTGTGATGTGTGTGTGTGTGTGTGATTCTCATTTTATTTATACTTTGTGTGGATTATTTTATGTTGATATGATTTATATGTGCTTCTCTTTATGATTTTTTATACGATGTGATGTTTAATTTACTTCTCATGTATGATATGATATAGATCTAATGGGTTTGATTAATGACTATATTTTATATTCTTATTTGTATGATCTGATAATGTTTAGCATATATAGCCATTTTAGATAAATGATATCATTATTATTTATCATGATAACACACATATCCATGAGGAAGATATACGTAGTAAAGGGATGTTTTGAGAAAACTTTTAAATAGCCTTTTTAACTTTATTTTTAATTTTTTTTAGTTGACAGAATAGACCATAACTATAAATAAATCATGATCACATATGTGTTCAATGTGTAAGGACTAGGTCAAATACAAGCATGTGATAACACACACCATGATAAAAAAATATCATGATGAAACTTTGGATTCCAATGAATTGATCCAAGAATCAATAAATAGCATGAATAAAAAATAAGAAACCAAATAAACATACATAAAAAACTTAAACTCAAACAATAAAATGTCATCATTGAATGAAATCATTCAATATACATCATGTTTACAATTTTCTATAATTAGGACAAGTGTAAGATTGAGTGATGTTGGAAAATTTGTTGGATAATTTTAAATTATGTTATAGTGGTGTCAAAGTGATTGGATGAAGTGCCTTGATAGTATAAGTGACAATGATAAAGTGTGCAATGTGCTTATTCTAGTATGCTTGGTTGATATTCTACTTTGGCATGGTTAGAGATGTTTAGGGATGAGTATGGAGTATTGAGGATGTGAAGAGTTTCATAGTGTGTTTTATATGATTTAAGTGCTTGTCTACATAATTTTAATTCATTTAGTTTTACATAGTTTTCATCTAGACACTTTAGGTTTAGTGGCAAAAAATTTGAGTAGGTAATTTGATGACATCACCATTACCACATGTAGATGAGTCAGGGGGAGTTGGTCATATCATTGTGATCACATTAGTCCCTAGTTATTATTAGTTAAATCTTATTTCATTCTCCTAATTATGTAAAAATTATATACAAATGCAAAGTTGGGCTCACAAGAATTTTGACATTGTTTTCCCATACTTAGCCAAATTTGCAATGTGGCAAGAAGAGCCAAGTAAGTAGTTTGATGGTGGCATATATCACATGTGTGGAAGTTTTAAGATAATAATAACATATGGGTTTATTTAATTTTGTTATTAATTTATTTTTTGTTAAATTTCATATTAATCACTATAGCATGGCAAAAGATATGCATGTTCAAAGTTGGCCTTCTAGACAAGATTTTGACATAGTTGGCTCTATGATAGAAAAATCTGAGTGATAATTTTAATGTCACTATATATAAAATATGTGATGTTTATATGAGTATTTTATCACATGGTTGGATTATCCTATGTGAGGAGATCATATTTTCTAAATTTGAGAACATTTGAGTGAGAGACATAAAAGATATGACTATGCAAAGTTGGTCTTCTAGGTAGATAAGCAAGGTTCTCATACTTAGTCATTTTTGCACTAGTTAAGTTTTGAGAAACATTGATGGAGCATGTTTCTCTAATCAATCAAGAAGTAATGAGATGGTACCAAGTGTTTAATTTTTAACATTGAGCAAAGATAAAAATCAAGATTCTTCCAAGGATAAATAGTGAGTAGGTGATCATATAGATAGAGATCAATGGTGCATATTAAAGTCAAGAGGTCAAAGTGATAGTTATTTAACATTTTTAAATATAAACTACATATAGTATATTGATGGAGTGCATGAGGTCAAAGTTTATAGATTTCATGAGATGAGGTTAACATGTTCAAGGTGTAATGTTTGGCATTGGTGGACTATGTGTTAAATATCAAACAAGATCAATGGTGTGTGATTGATCTAAAGCATTGAGGACATGAGATGTGATCATGGTGTTTGAAGTTTGACTATTTTATTTTGAATATTTGAATTTGTAAAGGAAAAATTAGTGCTCTATATTTTGACCATAACTTCTGATCTATGTAGAATTTGACCATGTAGTTAAACAAAAAGTTGTAGAGGACTTCAAGGAACATCTATAAATATATATTTGAAGATATGAAAGTGTGTAAAGTAAAATATATTAAGGTTCAAAGTTGACTATGTGTTCATGTATATTATTCAAGTGACTCAATAGGTTTATTTGAGCTTATTTTGATGTTGTCTTGATATATCTTGATGAATTGGCTATTGGGGAGTGTTTTAGATTCCATGAGGATAATTTTTGTTCATTATGAAGGTTTGACCATTTGGATATAGTATAATCAAATGTTTAGAAGTCAACTATGTATTCATTCATGGTGACTATGTGATTAAAATGTTGTTTGGCCAAATTTTGATTAAGCAGAAGGATACTATGCTAGTTGTTAACACTTAAGGGGGACCTATAGATCATATGGAATGGGTCAATGTTTTGGGTAGTGGTTTTATGTTATTAATTTATTTGATGAAGTTATAAAGGAGTGAATGGGTTCACATGAGACCTATAAGAGCTACAAGGGCCTAATTAAAAGGTGTAGTTGCTTAAGGGTGACCCATAGATGATATGGCTAACCTATAAAGATTGTATTGAGCTATGTCTTGATGAGATAGTTTCCTTAATGGATAAGGAATGCCTAATGGATGAACATGGTGTTGATTATCATTTATTCTCTATAAATAGTGGAACCAACTATGATGGTTTCTAGACTTTTGAGAGAGAGACTTGGGAGAGATTTAAGAGAGGCTTGTGTGTGTATTTTGGAGTGAATGAGGGATAGAGTGACCTACGTATGAGTTGAAGAGAATAATATATTAAGGACTATTTTTATGACTTATAGGTCATAATTATATTGGTATAATAGTGTTCTTACTGATTGAGTGTGAGAGAAGGTAAAGAGTGATAAGTAGAGGTTCATCATCAGGTATTGTAGACATGAGTCTAAAGGTAGATGTGTTCATAGGTGTTATTGTGTCAGATCAGAATATAAGGTGGTTATAACCTCTTTTCAAGGTGAAACTTGCTAAAAAAATTATTTGTTGTGACAACTTAGTTAGATAGGTGTTATAACACCTTATGGGATTGTAGTCTCACTAAATAGGGATCATAGTTCCTTAATTAGTTACAACTAGTCTAAATTGGATCTTTTTATTATAATACAATAGTCTAATTTTAGGTTCCAATGCATTTTCTCCCCCAAGGGGGTTTCCCACATATATCATGTGTTATATGCTTGATCTTTCCTTGTTTTTCTTGTTTAATGTTATGAATGATGTGTATGGCTCATAAATGTATGTATGTATTGATTAAGAGTTTAAAAGGTTTAGAATTTAAGTTTAAATATCTAGGCTCATTTATTCACCCAATCTCAATTATTTTACCTCTAAAATTGGTATCAGAGCATGTCCTTTGGTAAAGGCTTGATAGGTTGAAGGTGATCCAAGGTATAATATGGGTAGTCATCAAGGAGGTTTCTCTACTAAGCAAGCACTGGTGTTCAATGGATCCAATTATGATTTTTAGAGTGAAATGATGAGGACATCCATTATTTCCCTAAGGTTTTATGGATGTCAATCTATTCTAGATGGTTATGTTTATCTGATTACTCTATCTAGTGCTATAGACAAGAATTTTTTTGAGAAAAATTCCAAGGCAATGAATGTTATCACTTGTGGTCTTTTAGAGATTGAGTATACCAAGGTGGTACATTATAAATATACTAAAGAAATATGGGAAAAAATCATATCATATTTGAAGGAGATTCAAAGGGCAAGCTTCCTAAGTTACAGACTCATAAAAGGTAAACTGAGAGTCTCAAGATGAAGGAAGAAGATTCTATGTCATCCTTTCTTTATAGAGTTGATTAGACTATGAACATCATCATATATCTTGGAGAGAATATTTAAAAGTCTATTTTATTCCAAAAGGTATTAAGGTCTCTATTTCTCAAGTTTGATCTAAAAGTATCTGCTATAAAAGAGAGTTATGATCTTACTCAGTTGAATATGGATCAATTGCATGGTACCCTTACTACATATGAGATGAGAGTAAATGATGATATACCACTAAAGAAGGAAGATATATTCAAGATAGAGATGAAGCCTAAGAATAAGTTCCAAGGTAATAAATCCAAAGAGGATAACACATCTGATATTGATGAGGATGAATTAATTACTTTGATTACTAGGAAATTCAACATAGGCTCAATGAAGTATAAGTGTAAATTACCCTTCAAATGATTTAATTATGGAGAGATAGGACATTTTGCTTTTAAGTTCCCTCATAAGCATTAAAATATTGATGGCAAAGAGCATGGTGAAGTTCAAGATGAAAATAAGAAGATATACAAAAAGAAAGGATTTATAAAGTATAACAATAAGAATGAGTCCTTAAAGAATAAGAAGAGTCTCTACACCAAATAAGATTTCATCTCATTAGATGAGAGTGAAGACACTACCTCAGAATATGATCATGAAGATGATGGTCTTGTTGAAGATGAAGCTCTATTCATGGATGAGGAAAGAAGTTGCTCACATCAAAAGGATCCTACTTGGAGTGATTTAGATGATGATGAAGATAAGGTGGACTATGATACTATATTGATGAATGCTCTTGAAGAACTAAATACTGAGAATAATATCAATAAGAAGATGAAATATAAACTCAAGGAATATGAAGAATAATTAAGTGTATTTAAGGCAAGATTGGTTGAAGAATTTAGAGAGAATGAAGGTGATGTCATGTTTCTTAATTTTAAATTAGAATCTATATCTGCAAGTCTAAAAGACAAAGAAGAAGAATGCCCAAGGTATGTTTATGAAAATGAGTCTTTGAAATCCAAGTTAAAGAAGACATTTAGTAAGATGAAGACATTTGTGATATTTTAAAAGATCTCATATGATCTAGACAATATTTTAAGTGGTAAAAAACATGCTAGTAATAGAACTGGTCTTGGATATGAAGAAGAACAAAAGAATATAACTCAAGACAAGATGAAGACTAATATTAACTAGGATAATCATACTTTGAAGATAAATCATTAGACAAGGAATGAAGGTGCTATCAGAATGAAGATAAATCAGATCAAATAGACAAATGCCATGAGGTATGCAAGATTCAATGATTATTTTTACACATGTAATCAATTTAGTCACAGGTCTAGAGAATGTAAGAGACCTATTATAAGTGAGTTTACATGGTACTATGATGGAGGTCATCAGTCAACAAGAGTGAGAAAAATTAAGTGATTCAACTATCTTGATGTAGGACACTTTGAAAACCATTGTCCACATAATATTATACAAGGTGAGTCCTCTCCAAAAAGAGGAGGTTGTTTCATTTGTCATGATATAAGACATATTTCAATTTTTTTATATACACGGTAAGACAAATTATGTTTCCATCAAGGAGTATGGTGTGATAAAATTATGAATAAAGAGGTCACATTGATGGATTCTATAAGTAAAGTCCATCAAGTCAAAATGATTTTAATTAGGCTCCTAAAGTTAAAAGAAGGAAAGTTAACACATGGAAGCCAAAGGTGAAAAGTGTAAGTCATGATAAGTTTGCAAGTCCAAGTAATTTTTTTGCTATGGTGGAGAATGATTTAGAAGTTGAAGAGTTCCAAGTGGTCTCATTATCTACTCATATTGAGAATGAAGAGATCAAACTCAAGGAGAAGACCAATATACTATTTGAGGCTAGTCCTAAGGTATGTATGGATCCAAGTGAACATCCTATTGTTTATGAGCATGTATCATGTAAATAACATAAATTATTTGTGCCTATTGATGAGGTTCCAAGATGCAAGGAATATTCTATAGATGAAAAGGTATGTCATGTATATTTGTTGTCTCCATGTATTGTCAATACAATTTTAGAAGAAAAGGATAATGATTTAGTGTTTGAGCATGTTACTTCTCTTGAGCCTAAGAAGAAAAAGAACTAAATGCATAAAATGACCAAGGAAGAGAAGGAATATGAGGAGTTATGGGTAATTCTTGGTTTCACATTATTCTAAGACATTGTGAGGTAGGGTGTCTATACCTTTGCTTCTTAGGAGACATATTTTCTTGTGGAGAATCAAGTTTATATGCTCAAGATGATAATTACAATTAGATAAAGTCTTTGGTTAAGTGGGAGTAATAAGTTCATGAGATTGCTCTAGAGACTTGTGAAGGATCTATTATGTAGGGTCAGAATGGGTATATCCAAATGGCATAATGAGATTGATTAAATTTCAAGAAGATTTTGATGCTCATAAAGGTCTATAAACTTATTTTTGATGTGCTCTAGGTGCTTTTATGGTTTGAAGTTATGTTTATGCCAATTGAATATTTTTGAGTGCTCTCAATTTTTGGCTTAAGGACAAGCATACATAAAAAAAGGTTATAGGAAGTCAAGAATCCAAAATGTGTGAAGGCTCAAATCTTGGTCTAGAAGTGTGTGATGGGTGTCTATAGGTTTTAAATAAGTTTTAGAGGTGGATGTTGACCAAAAGGAGGTTTGTTAACTTTGTTCATTTTAAGATTCTAAGATTTTAGGCTATGCTAAAAAAGTATTTTGCCTTATGAGTTGATATTTAAGCCTTCTTAAAAAATTTGATGTGATAAATGGATTGTCAAATCAAGATTTATTGAGATCTAAAGGTTTTTGGTTCTCAAGTTATTTAGTTTATTTTTAATGTGGAGGGCTAATTAACTTGTACGTTTGTGAAGAATGTATTTTAAAGAGGATGATCATGGTGATGCAAATCTATGTACTTGAGGGGGAATATGAGAGTGATACAAATATAAATTTTTAGGTATTTAAGATGTGTTTACTAAAAATTATAGGCTCTGTAAGTTCTAGGTAGGGATACAAGGAGGCTAGATAGGCCTAGTGTGAAGAAGAGTGTTTTTTTATCAATTTATCCAAAAGAGAAATGTATGTATGTTTTGATGTGATTTATCAAGTTTTTTTATTATATTATTCATATTTGGTGAGTATAATGAACTTTTAATGGTGGTTCTTGAGGTGACTTGAGAGAAGAGGCTAGTGACGCTATGTGGTGATTCTTCATGGTATGTGGAGATCTGAAGATACTCAAAAGGTGAAATTGCTCAGAGTTAATAGGGGGAGTCCCTCTAAAATGATTATTGGTGAGTTCCATTATATTCCAATGGTTTTGTGTGTCCTTTCTTCATTGGTTGCAATGCTTGGTTGAAGAGAGTGTTGGCATAGATCAAGAAGAAGTTGTTAAGGCAAACAAAAGTAGGCTCAATGTAAGGGGGAGTTTGTATCATATTTATAAGGTGGTTATATCTTGTTTGTGGTCTTTTTAGGTCCTAAAGATTATATTTTTACCACTTTTACATTATGTCAAAGGGGGAGAAAGTTCCTATTATGAGAGTGCTTGAAGAGAGAGAAGGAAGTTGAGTTGTATTTTACTATATGATGGTTATTGAAATTAATGACAAAGGGAGATATTGTTGGATATTTTATAATGATGTTATAGTGGTGTCATAGATTTTTCCAAGTTATTGGATGAAGTGACTTGATATTCTAAGTGACAATGACAAAGAGTGTAATGTGTTTGTTCTAGTATGTTTCATTTATCTTTTCCTTTAGCATGGTTAGAGATGTTCAAGGATGAGTATGGAGTATTGAGGATGTGAAATGGGTCTATATGAGGTTTTTTATGCTTTGAGTACTTATGTGCATAAGTGGAATTCATCTAGTTGTCCAAAATTTTCATCTGGACATTTGGGTCCAATGGTAGAAAATCTAAGTAGGTAGTTTGATGACATCACCATTAGCATATGTGAATGAGTCAGGGGGAGTTGGTCATATGGTTGTAATCACATTATTCCCTAGTTATTTTTATCTAAATATTAGGTCATTCACCTAAGTGCATCAAAATATATGGAAGTGTAAAGTTGGGTTCCCAAGCATTTTGATAATGTTTTCCCATACTTAGCCAAATTTACAATATGGCAAGAAGAGTCAAGTAAGTAGTTTGATGGTTGAATATATTTCACATGTGGATGTTTAAATATAATATGATCATATGGGTTTGTTCATTTTTATGCCTAGTTTATTTATGCTAAATTTTAGATCAAGCACCATAGCATGGCAAAATAAATACATGTTCAAAGTTGGTCTTCTGGATAATATTTTGACATAGTTGGCTCTGTGGCATAAAAAACCAAGCAAGCATTTTAATTTCATTATATCTCATACATGTGAGGATTCTATGATTATTTTGTCACATGGTTAGATTCTCCTATGTGAGGAGATAATATGGTCCAAATTTGAGAACATGTGAGTGAGTGAGGTAAAATATGTGACTATGAAAAGTTTGCCTTCTAGGTAGATAAGCAAGGTTCTCATATCCATTTTTTCACTAGTTAAGGTTTGAGAAATATCAATAGATCATGTTTCTCCAAGAAGTTAGGAAGCAAGGAGATGGTGCCAAGTGTTCAATGTTTAAGGCTAAGTAGAGATAAAGATCAAGCTTCTTCCAAGGATCAACAGTGAGTGGGTGATTGTATAGATAGAGATCAATGGTGCATATTAAATTCAAGAGGTCAAAGTGATAGTTGTTTATCATTATTAAAGATAAATTTACATACAAGCACATGAGGGCAAAGTTACCAAATTACATGAGATGAGGTTAACATGTTTAAGGTTTATGTTTTGCATTGGTGGACTATGGGTTAAGGATCAAACAAGATCAATGGTGCTTGATTTATCTAAAGTAGCAAGGAAATGAGATGAAAGCATGCTGTTCAAATTTAAACTATGATTGTTTTCTTTTAAATATTTGAATTTGCAAATGAAAAACCAGTGCTCTATATTTTGGCCATAACTTTCTATCTATGTAGAATTTGACCATGTAGTAAAAATCAAAGTTGTATAGGACTTCAAGGCACATATGGAAATATAGATTTGAATATATGTAATTTTGTATAGTGAAAGATATTAATGTTCAAATTTGACTGTGTTCATATATATTCTATAATTAGCTCGAGAGGTTTATTCAAGCTTAATTTGATGTTGTTTTGATATCTCTTGATAAATTGTCTATTGAGGAGTGTTGTAGACTCCATGAGGATGATCTGTGTTCATTATAAAGGTTTGACCATTTTCATGTAGCATGAAAAAAGGTTTAGAATTTTACTATGTATTTGTTCATGGTGACTATGTGCATAAAATGTTGTTTGAGTGAATTGTACTTAAGCAGATGGATACTATGTTGGTTGTTGGCACTTGAGGGGGAGCTATAGATAATATGTAATGGGTCCATACTTTTGGTATTGGTTTTATTTTCTTGTTTTATTCACTGAAGTGCTAAATGAGTGAATGGGTTCACAAGAGACCTATAAGAGCTATAAGGTCCTTATTAAAAGGTGTAGCTACTTAAGGGTGACCCATAGATGCTATGGTTGACTTATGAAGACTGTATTGAGTTGTCTCAATGAGATAGTTACCTTAAGGGTTAAGGCATGCCTAATGGCTGACCAAGTTGTTGATTATCAAGTATGCTCTATAAATAGTGGAAACAAAGATGATGGTTTATAGACTTTTGAGAGAGAGACTTGGGAGAGATTTGAGAGAGGATTGTGTGTGTATTATGGATCAAAGGGGGGTTAGAGTTCCTTGTGGATGAGTTGAAGATAATAATAAATTACAAACTATTTGTATGTCTTATAGGTCATAATTTTGTTTGTAGAATAGTGCCTTTATTGATTGAGTGTGAGTGAAGGTGAAGAGTGATAAGTAGATGTCCATCATCAGGTGTTGTAGACATAAATACAAAGGTGGATGTGTTCATAGGTTTTTTTGTGGAATACCATCATCTAAGGTGGTTATAGCCTCTTTTCAAGGTGAAACTTGCTAAAAATTCTAGTTATAATTGCAACTCATCTAGATGGGTATTATAGCACCTTGTGGGATTGTAGTCTTACTAAATAGGGATCATAGTTCCTTGATCAATTACATCTAGTCTAAATTGGATATTGTTATTATAATATAGTAGTCCAATTTTAGGTTCCATTTTTTATTTTCCCCCAAGAGGGTTTCTCATGTATGTCATGTGTTATATGCTTGATCTTGCATTATCTTTCTTATTCACTACTATGAATGGTGTGTATGCTTCATAATTTATGTATTTAATGATTAAGATTTTGAAAGGTTTGGAATTAAACTTGAAATATATGGGCTCACTAATTCACCCCCACTCTCAATGATTGTACCTCTAAAAAACTTGACTTAGAAATAGGAAAATGGAGAAAAGGAAGGATGATATGATGATGGATGAGATAACACTAGATACCCCATGTATAAAAGTTATACCTATGTAGTCCATGTGGACCTCAAGCTGATGTATTTCTCCCAAGATAGGAGGAATGTGAATTGATGAATTTAATTATGATGATAATGATTAGAAGAGATACCCATACAAAAATGTGTGCAAACACATGGGAGTAGGATGGAGGTTAACATTATTAATGACATTACCCAAATAGAGAAAAGAGTGGAATATAAAGATTGATAGGATGAAAAAGTGGGCATATATTTTGTTTCTTTATACATCTTTTTGGAATTTTTTCTAAATCTACGAATTTTTATGATTTTTGGAATTTTTGAATTTTAGCAATTTTTGGATTATCTATTTTTTGTATTTTTAGAATAATTATATGCAAGATTATTTTATTGAAGGATATACAAGGATAACTATTACACTTGGACAAATATAAAATGAAATAAATATAAGGGTAAAATTAATACATCTTTACAAAGAGTGACTAACAAAGGGAAAGCCAATTTCAGCAATAAGCGAAGATATATAGGATGGGAAAAAGATAAGGATCAATTGTATGTGGGATGGGATGAAGGAATACAAGGAAAAATAAGAGTGGAAATAATGATAAGGATATTTACAAATAATAAAAGATAGAGAAACCTTCCATGTGGTCATTGAATGTCCTATTAAAAGGATGTTGTCACATTCTCATTCTCTCAGATCTATTACAACCTGTAGTGCTTATAAACCATCATCAAGGTCAAACATTGTTAGAATCCCACTGGGTATCTCAAGATTTAAACCATTTTTTTAATAAATTCCAAATGGTATACTTATAAAATCATACATAACTATCTACAAAATCATTGTTTAACTAATAAATGTATCAAATGTAATAAATACATAAATGTATCAACCTAATCATTAATATAGTGATCCATTTAGTTTTAAAACAACTTATAAATGTTACAAGATGATTATTTATAATAAAATGAATAGTGGAAATTCAAGTACATCAAATCATTTCTTAATCCACAAATACAACTATAAATGAGCATACATCTACTATTGTTACAATATTTAGAACTATTTATAGATCTCAGAGCCATTAGTGTGTTGAATAGTCATCAAATATTAATGTAATACAAATTAAATTTTAGTAAAAGTCTAACTATACAAAATATTGTGTTCAATAGTAAAAATGATCCTTATAAATACCTAAATCATCCATACATATATCCATGAGTATGATTCCAAATAGTTGAATAGATAAATAAAGGGAGAGCACCATCTCATTATTTTACCTCTAACCATAAATATTTAGTCTCTTACACATCTCCCCACTATGAATATCCCTACCCTTCATGGAGGGGTAGATAAGGATAGTCTGTATATTAAGAAATCAAGTTAAACCCATGTGTTTACAATCAATAATACATACAATAGTCACATAGATCATTGGAAAAATCCTCTATCTAATATGACATTAGCATACACATGTAAACTAGACAGTATAATGGAATGATAATGTCTCATATATAACATTACATTGGTGAAATTTTTCATTATATAAATCATATCTCACATAGATCCAAGTTAATTACACTCACACAAAATCTCTTCTAATGAGTCAAAAAATATCATATGATATTAAGGGATAGATATGTGAGTTTCAAGACAACACCCTAATATATGCATTACCAGTTATCATATGAAATATGCCAATGATTTCTCAAAAATAAATCATGGTATAATAATACATAATGAAACATATAATAAATCTAGGCATTTAAGTAATGAAAGGAATAAACAATCATCTCTTAACAATCTCATTATTTCAAACTCACGAGAGTCATGTATAATTTCTTCCACATTCAAACTATAAATGCATAAAGGATTGAAATAATAATACTAAATCCATTCCACATTAAAATTAGAAAAGCATAGAGGAATAAAATGAGAATACTAAATCCATTCCACAACATGTCTTTCTTCCTTCTCAAACATAATTCATATATATCTAATGGTATAAAACTCAATCAATAATATAAACTAATAAGTCTCTAAATAGCTCATAAAAAATAAGTGTATTCTATACTTCAATGACCATTTATCCATTCTAAACTTGTTCCATCATTTACTTAATACAATATATTCTCACATTTTAATTAATACATAATTAAAACATTAAAACATTTCATAACCAAGATCTTCCCTATAGGTTATATATATCAAAATACATTACAATATAATACAACATTTTGAGATGTGTATTTGATATACATACACTATATCCTCACAAATTTTCTTGTTCAAAAACCCAATATATATTTATAAAACTAATGGACAATCATCCTTTTCAAAATATAGTCACTTATATAATTATACCCAAAATTTACCCTTATAACCTTTGGCCATAATTTTTTTCCAAGAGGAGACATGTATATATAATCAACTAGATATCATAGTGTTTGATTAAATAATGCATTGAATTCATAACTAAATGTATCAAATTTCCACATAGGTCATCACTAATAACAATGTCAAAGTTTTACTAACATCCTACAACTATAAATGAATCAAATTAAGTTTTGTAACTCAGTCGAGTAACTAGAATATATAATATGATCAAGTGTTTTCACATGGTCATATGTATTTATTTATATACATATACATATGTATATAGTTATATACATATATTTATCTAGATTTATTTCTATTTAAAAAAGAAACCAATAACTCAATTATAGGTTGCCTTATAGCTTGAATATGTTGACATAAGACTAAATAGTAAACAAGATATAACTACATGTTTTCTATGTAGTATAAGTATACCTAATGCCCTTGAGTAGGTTTACCACATACTCCATAATTAATTTATGATAACATCATTTCAATGTTTTATTGTTTCAATAACTTTATATACATCATAACATCTTACATAGGTAAAATTATAATTTCTCTCAAGATATATTTAGCTTTATTCATTTTGGTTCTTACTATAAACACATAAAATTGTATATCCAATCTATCTTAAGTATGAAATAAATATTTGTGTACAAGGTATGACATGAAGATTATCCATTTAAAACAATCCCCTAAACCTATAGGAGTAGTTACGTAGGTTACAAAGAAATAACACCGTGTCTATATTTAAACCAATACTTAGCCTAGAATGAATGAAAGATATAGGTCTCCTTAAATAATAATATAAATTTGACACTAAGTATAATACACCAGCCAATAACCTTCCAAGTCATGTACAAATCAAGTGTTTACAGTGAAATAATCTCATAGAGGGGATTTGGTAGTTAATAACCTTTTAGTTTATTAAAGAGAAAAGGCTTAGTATCATTTTTATAAACCTGAGGATGAAACCAAATTCCATCCCCAAGTATATATATATATATATATATATATATATATATATATATATATATGATGCCCTAAATTTTATAGAAATATATACCAACATATTAAATTGAATAGAGTATAACATAGGTTAAACAGTCATTATTTTGTTTCCAAATGGATCTATGACTAAAAATTAAAAACACATATTTTCTATTTATAATTTTAAAGCTTTAATTTCCTGGTTATAACAATGTCCACCATTCTAATTTCATTTGTTAGTATCCTCCCTCTTCTCTTTTCCAAAATCTCATTTTTTATTCTTCCATGTCCCCATTCCTTTTTATTCCTTCTAATTATTTTATTTCCTCTTTTCTTCTACATTTTTCATGATCTGATAACTATCCTACAACTCTACAAGTTCACCATAATGGAATTTAAATTCATCAATGCATAAAATCATCCACTGGCCATTAAATTGAAGTCATTTACCCTATTCTAGGGCATGGTGGCTGTATGAATCCCTCTATTTTTACTAATGTTGTATTTAACCCAACATCATATCAATAGAACAAACCTAAATCATTTTCCAATTTGACTTTGTGGCATTTGATAATGGACATAACCAGATAAAATCCAAAGTTATTTTTAATTAAATTTCATTGGGTGATTTCACCTTATTTTATCCCCTTTTTATGACATAGAAAGAGGCAATAAGTAAAACAACAAAAAATATCAATAAACACTCAAAACTTATACAAATTAGAATGCATTCAAGATTAACATAGTATAGTTCAATTCATATAGATTTTTTAAGAAATCATAACCTACCAATTAAATGAATTCATATACTATGCTAAATATGAAAAGTGATGAACTTAGATAATGTAAATATGCCTTATTCACTACAAGTACGAACAATGTAATCTACATTTATCATTTTAGAAGAATACTAATTAACATTCATTTCACCTAATAAATTAAGAGTGTGGTGTGTGTATATGGGTTTGGATCAATTTTCTCAATCTCCAATACTGATATTTGTACTCCCTCTCTGATAATACTCTCCCTCTATAACACTTATTAGGTGGGATAATCTTGCAACCACATCGATAAAAAAGGTAGTTAGCCTAACATTATAATAAGTAATCAAATACTTAGAATACATAAGTATCAATAAAATGATGTAATGGAAATCATTTGTAAATTAAATCATAATAAAAATGATCATAGAACATAATTTGCCTCTAATATAATAGATAATAAAAAACAATTAATATTAATGTCAATCATACAACATACATATCAAGATTTTATATAAAAATTAAAACTACAAATCATTTTTTTTCATATCCCTTACTAATACTTAAGTAAATTTTTTAGAGTGGGACATGATGTAATATCCTTCCCCCTAAAATAGGTCATCATCTTGAATTTTATTTCAAACAATAGTTAAAAAAATAAAAATAATGTTCAACAAAAAAGTCATTTAAATAAATGATGAAACAACCTCAAAAATTCTTCATAATGTTCCCATGTAGCACCATCTTTAGAATATTGGTCCCACTAGACCTTACATTATGATACTTACCTATTACACAAGCTAATATTGTGAGTATCAATTATTCTAATATAATACATGAGAAGGATCAACTATATACTTATTAAGATAAGGTACATGAAAAACATTATGAATTTGAGGTAAAAATGATGGAAATACAAGTGTATATGCTACATGATTAATAATTTATAGAACCTCATAAGGTCCCACATATCTTGGTGACCATTTTGATTATTTACCAAACTTAATAATACTCTTTTAGGGTTTGAATCACAACAAAAACTAATATTCAACTAAGAATTACCTTGTTCTTTTTAGATTATCATAACTTTTATGCCTATCATTGACTTTAACTAATCTTTGTATTATTAGGTTTACTTGTTATTCCATTTATAAAAGCATACTAGGTTAAAAAACTAATTTATCTTCTAATTTATCCTAGTTGATTGTTATCCTACACCTCCTATGATATAATTCATCAAAAGGAGCCATTTTCAATGTTGATTGGAATGAGTTGTTATAAGAAAACTCAACAAATGGTAGGTATTCCTTCCATTTTTATTGTTTGTCCATGTAATACACCTCAAAATATCATCTAAAACTTGATTTACTCTCTTTATTTTCCCATATATTTCTATATGTTAATTTTTACTAAATTTCAAATGTGTACCCAAATCTAAATTGATATTTTTCCAAAAAATTGAGGTCATCCTAGGGTTTCTATTTGAAGTGATCTTTTCAGAAACCTATGTAATATATATACCTATTTCATAAACCTTTTAGAGAGCATTGGTGTATCATCTATTAGATTACCTAGAATGAAGTGAGCTACCTTGGTAATTTTATCCATAATTACCAAAATCATGTCATGAAATTTTTTAGATATAGGAAATCATTGGAAAAATTCCATGTTAATAACTTGCCATTTCCATTTTGGTATGGAGTGTGGGTACAACAACCCAATAGGAATCACATGTTCAAAATTAATGAATTGACACTATAATTATATAAACAAAAATTATGTCTAATCATTTTTATTCCTTTCCATAAATATAATGGTCTTAATTCTACTAATCTTTTATTCACTCTAGGATGTATTGAATATGGAACATTGTCAAATTCATTCAACATAATATTCATTAGATTTCCCTATTAGGTAGATAAATTATAACATATAACTCAAAATTCCATCATTCTCAAATTGAAATCCATGATATATATAATAATGAGAATTATTAGCCAATACATTCTTAACCTAATCATAGAATTATCTATAGGTGAGAAGTTTACTACCCAATCTCAAAAAGTACTTATTGTGGCTGAAGTTAAAATGTACCTTATATGACTAAGGGCATCTATAATTCCATTCTCTTTTCCCTTAATGTATTTAATGTTGAAATCATAGTCTAATAGAAATTTTGACTATCGCTTTCTATAAGCATTAAGGTTAGATTGGGTAAATATATACTTGAATCCCAAATTATTATTTTTAAGCTTAATTGGCTTTCCCAACAAATAATTCCTCCAAAATTGTAAATCTTGAACTATGGAAGCTATTTCTAAGTCATTACGAACATAATTTTCCTTATAAGAGTAATTAATTCATAGTTAACAATTAAACCATCCTACATAATCACTCCTCCTAAACAATATCCTAATGCATATGTTATAACTAGAAAATGATCATTTGGATCCATAATCTACAACAATGTTGCTAAGGTAAGTATCTTTTTTAGAACTTGAAAGGCTTCTTCATACTTATCAAACCAAATAAAATGATGCTCTTTTCACTAAAGAGAGGTGATCTAATTAGCTATCTTATAAAAATTTGGCACAAACTTCCTATATTACCCTACTAAACCCATGAAAAGATATACCTCATGTATTTTTTAGGTGTTGGACACTCCATAATATCTATAATCTTGGCTAGATCCATAGAAATTAATTTTATAGAGATAATTTATCCCAAGTATTGTACTCTTATTTGAAACAAGGCACACGTATACAAATTCCTGTATATTTTATGATTCTAAAAGCACTACAATACTAATAAAAATGCTCAACATGCCTTTTTTCACTTTTAGAATATATGAGAATATCATCAAGAAATACTAGCACAAACTAATAATGGTAATCTCTAAACAAACTATTCTTTAGGTTCATAAATGTAGCAAGTTCATTTGTTAATCCAAAAGGAAGCACTATGAACTCATAATGCCCATAATGAGTCTTGAAACTTTATTTTATAATATATTCCACTCTAATTATCAATTAATGGTACCTGACATGAATATCAATATTTGAAAAGACTATTACACCATACATTTTATAAAAAATATCATCAATACAAGGTAAAGGATATTTTTTCTTGATTTTGTCTTTGTTTATCATTTTCTAGTCAATGCACAAATGAATGGTTCCATACTTTTATAAAAATACTATAGGTTAAACCCATGGTGAAACACTTAGCCAAATAAATCATTTAGCCAACATCGACTGACATTATGCCTTTAACTCAATTAACCCAATTATTGTAATTTTATATGGAGACTTAGATTGTGGTTTTGACCCTAGAATTATATTGATTATGAAATATATTTCCATTTTTGGAGGTATACTTATTAATTCCTCTAGAAAACATCATGAAATTCTTGAAAAAAAGGATAGTCTTTTAAAGAGGGTTCTTTAACTTCATCAATTTAATCCATTTTGACTAGGAATGCTTGGCATCCCTTTTGTTTAGACTTTCAAATAAATGGCTAAAATTTGCCTAAGTTTAAATTCTTTATGATCTCCTTGAATTTGGGTTTGATTTCCCAAATAATAAAAACACTTTACCTTCTTAAGAAAAAATTCAGCTTTGGCTTTGTGTTTAGAGAGATGATTCACTCCTAGGATCACATCATATGACCCTAGTAGTGATGCATAAAGATCAACCACTGTAGTGAAATCTAATAACTTTATTTCAGCCTCAATAAGACATCTATCAACCTTGACCTTGGATTCATTACCATACTAAAATTACTAAGCATTTGACATAAAATCAACTTTTATAGATAATTTACTTAACATTCTAAGAGAGATAAAACATTTAGTGGCTCCTATATCTATCAAAATATAAATATGTTTCCCAAACAAAGTACCTAATACTTTAATCGGATATGCTTGAAATTAATCTTGATGGTTTTAAACTACTATGTGAATAATTTTATAAAATTTAACTAATATGATTTAGAGGTGGATGAATTCTTATTTCTATCATTTGTCTTCCATTGAGGATAATCCTTTGCATAATGGTCTCCTCCATATGTAAACAATTTGATGGGTGGTCCTTTTATATCAACCTAATTAACTCCCTTTAATCATTATTTGAAACCTCTTCCATGTTTTTTGTTCCTTGAAGCATTATTGAATCTTGCATTTATTGAATCAATATTTGGAATTCTCATCCCATTTCAAGTTTTATGTTAAAAGATGTCTTCGAACATACAAACTTGTTTTTGAATTTTTATCTGACCTTAGCAAGTGATTTCAACTTTTGTTCTTGTTGAAATACCTTATCAAAGACTTGGTCCATAGTGGATGATCCATGCACATTCACTTTACATAAAATTTGGGGTTTTGATCTCATAATGAACTTCTTGATCCAAAAACATTCATCTTTTTGATACTA
>JARHVA010005063.1:1057500-1333739 GCA_037957365.1 Torreya grandis
GGAGATAAAAGACAAAATTTTAAACCCTAGGACTAAAAATATGAAATGTTTGAAGGATGAAATCATAATGGAAACCTAGGGTTTTATACCATTCAATATGTGTATGGGTTCACTAATATGTTAACATGATATTTAATGATGATATATTTATACTCAACATGATATAGTTAATTATTATTTTTATATGAGTGGCTTACATGATACATCCCTCATCTCAAAATGGGGGCATTCTAGTGGGCTTATCAATGAGACATAAGCCTCCATGAATATAAAATCAAATTTACAAAGAGCATTACAAGTTACCATAAACAAAATATCAAACCTCTTTTTTTGTTCAAATCTAAAAATATTGTTGCATATTTATAGATTGGTATGATAATGATGATGATGATATGTAAGATCCAATAAATGAAAATTTTCATAATATAAATTTCAATCCTATCAACCTAGATGAGTACTTGTATCATAATATGTTCACACCTACTAGTCTATGAGAGTATTAGGATAATTCATATAATAATAATGTTAAGGTTTATACTCAATAAACTATATATATAAAGGACAAAATAAAGTCTATAATTCAATATAATCAACATAATCATAGTACAAACACTTGTTGCAATATTAGTTTTCAATAGTATTATAAGTAAACTCAAGATTTATATCTAAAGGTTACAACACTTGAATAAAATATTACATGTGTTTCTAACCTTGTGCATTCTAATGTTAATTTCACCTTTTCTTCCCAACTATAAAATTATGGGTACCAAAAAAATTCCTCCCTAACATGGGTTCCAAAATAGAATACATCTATAGGAAATGGTTCAAACATTTTTTACATGGTTAATCAGAATCCAAGTAATGTTTTATGATATATGCTTTGAAACAAGCTAATCACTCATCCTAATACATGTCGCATGAAAAATATAGATACTATTATGCTTATCATAAAATTCATGGACATAATATAGATAATTTTTGACAACTACAACAATAAATACAAAATAAAAGCATGATTGTAGTCAATCAACCACTAACCAACCATGATACAAATAAGGTCAATATAGTTTCACAGCATAGTAATTTCATAGTAATTGATCCTAGACCCATACTTATATACCTATATTATTTAAAATCATATCCTATTGTACATAACTTCTTAAATATTTCTTGTTGGTTCATCCTTCATTGTCCTTTTATCTTGTGCATATGCCTTCATATTGACCATTCTTTCAGCCTTTGGATATTTTTTCACTTTGGATCTTATATTTTGATTGTTACCCTAATATATACATCCTTGAAACCAATATTATGATGATTTTAATACACATCCATTATGGCTTCCATTAATCTTACACTATCATATAAAGCTATATCTACATATTGTGTGAGTACACATTAATTATTTCCCTTTGGGGAATACATGTCCTTATTTACACATGTTCTTAAGATAAATTATTTTGATTCACATATAAATTTGGGAAATATTTATTTATTTAAATTTTTCACATAGCCATGTTATCAAATCTAGTTCACAATATGCCATGACACATGTGTAGACATCCAATTCTAGCCACAACTAGCTTCCAATCAGAATTCAGACTAATTCCTACCAACTATTACAAATTAATCTTAGGAATCACTAAACATACAAAAAAAATTGAACATAATTCATCAATGCTCATAATTGTGTTGAGGCATCCCTGTTTAGGATACTATCCTATATGTAACAATAACCTCTTATGGATTCATCCCTAATTACCTTATGACATAACAACTAGAAATTTGGCCTATGGACCTATTAAATGGGGCATATAGTTAAATATTGAAAGAGATAAAAGTATAATAAAAATTAATTAATAAATTAAATAATATTAAATTCCAAGTGTAATTATCTATTTGCAATTAATGAATATCTAAAAATCAAAATTCCAAAAATAAAAATATTAAGCCTTTTCATCATTTCTTTTGTGAGTTGTCAAGCTCTTTGAAAATATATAAAAATATATTATATGATAGCCATGAATATTAATTAAAAATCATAATTACATGACAAATTTTAACTCAACTAGAATTAGTCTCAACTCACTTAGTGTTATTTTGAACCCATTCCATGTTTAAACTCAACCTTAACTCACCTTGGGTGAGAGTTAATTCTTGAGGCTATAAGTACAAGGTCATGCCTATTGGTTTCTAAATATATTTTGGTGACAATTTATTATTCATAGATATCTTTAAGAAAATCTTTTGATGTAGTGTTATAATTCTTAAATGCCTTACAAGTAGTGTTAACATTCTCAAATCTTAAGCCAAGCAATCAAATCCAATGTGCCAAAGAAAGGTGAAGCCAATAAAACTCCATTAATGAAGATTTATTGATGCACAATATTATAAATCCATTCAAAAAGACAACTTGGATATAAAAGGAAGATAATGGAATGATTCCTTTCTATTTTAGTTGTATTTCCACTATATTTTTGTTACTTGTGCTCTCCCTTGTGTCTAGGCTAGAGCTTTTAGGATTTTAGTGTGTTGTTTTGAGTTTTATTTCTTGGAATAACATAAGAATAACCTCACATATACATATTCCTTGTCCACATGTTGGCATGCCTTGTACAACTTGCACCCCATGAAGTTGCTCCTAAGGCCTTTTAGAGAATTCTAATAACAATTTTTATGTAAAAATTCAAGCTTGATACTCAAAACAGGTGAAAATTGAAGGCTAAAGGACATTTTTATAGAAGTCAAAAAGTTTTTTTGTGAAATCATGATTTTTTTCTTTGGAATCATGATAATTCACAATATTTCTACTTAACAATCATGCTTTTGTCATAACTTTCATAGTATTGTGTTGAGCATCATAGTTTTTGGACTGACTATTTGTTTTTATAGTGAAATATATGATATTATAATATCATGACTCTGATAGTAATGATATTACCTTAAAAACCATGATATTATAATATTAAAACTTCACAAGTTGTGATATTACACTAATTTCAGTAGTATTACCTTAAACTACCATAGTGAAGCTAACAATTTCATGCTACAAGTTGAGTTATGATATCATGACTCTAAGAGTAGAGATATCAATTTTATTTTTATGTTATTGTACTTATGCTAGTGATATTTCAATAATACTCTATTTTCATACAAGTTTTGATATTGTTATAATAGTCATGGTTTTGTAGAGAGAGTCACAATATTACTCTATATTTTTATGCTTTTGCACTCTGTGTAAAAAATCAAAAACCTAAGAACAAGATTTGGAAAGTCATTTGTTCATTCATGATTTAATATTAATCATAAAGACCCCCTAACATTGTTTTTAGGACCCAAATGACAAAAGGAATACATTTAAAACATCCTAACTTGAAATTTTCATATTTCAAATTGGTGTTTTAAAAATATTTTCACTACAGTTGTTTTTATTTTATTTAAATCTTTCGACAACAAATGAGTGATACCAAGGGGCCCAAATTTCATTACATACTTTGTTCTATGTCATAAAATTAACTTTCACATTAGTTACTATTGATGCCTCTATTTGTACCACATATGTCCTTTAATGTTCAAGAACACTACTCATTTTAGAATTCTAGGAATTTAGAGCATGGGTAGTAGGTTGTGGAAACTTAATGTTACCTATGGTGAAATAGAAACAAAGTAATGTCTAAATGTCCCCACAAATTTATATTAATTGATGGTTGGAAGCCATCATGGTCTAATCTTTTGTGAAATGCAAGTATCTATGCTAATGTTAGTGAATTATGATCAAAATTTAAACTACAAGTTAATCTAAATGGATATTTATAATAAAATCTAACCTATAATGATCTAGTTTAAAAACAAGAAAAAGGGAAGGGTAAGGTAGAAAGTGAATGTGTGATTTTTGATCCTTGACTAAAATATCATGACAAGTTTCAATTATAATTGAACCTACATTTAACTAGTATATGATGCAAAATAGCATAAGTGCATATCTCACCACATACTAGGTATATTTCTAAGGATAATATGAACTCATACAAGTAAGAACTAGATTTTACTTTAAATTATTGTTACCAAACTCAAATAACATAATAACATATGAATACATAACAAATTAAATCAAGCAAATTCAAGATCCTTCAGCCAATTTAGCATAAGCACAAATTAACAACCCTATATCACAAATGCAAATTTAGAATTCAAATAAACTATTCAAATTCAAGCTCTATAACCAAAAATTGAAAGAAAGATATATTAACAATTGACACATCAAATTTTGATAATCTTTGTAGAATTCCTTGAATGTATTTATTGCTCTGAGTATACAATTTTTTCTCAAAAATATCTCCCTTTACAAGAAGGTAATACTACATTTTATAGAAAGATAAGGCAGTATACTAGTCAGTGGTAAAATACAAATATATAAAAGATAAGGACAAATATACTTATTATACAACACTCTATAGTATATTTAATTTTCCAAGCTAAACTAACCTAGAGGCAATATGCTAACAAACTAGCATATGCCTTACAAAAGAATATTCTATTTTGAAAATACTACAAAGTTTATACAAAATAGAATATCAGCTAATTGGTGGGCCATGTGCCTTGAGAACCCACTTGTTGTTGTAGAAGATCCATATCCCTTTGATGTTGTTCTTTAATAAGCTCTAAGTCTATATGTGCTCTCAAAAGACACTCTTATTCATTGTTATCCAAAGATTCCAATTCTCTATCATTTTTGGACATGACCTCTTTGATTTTTTGGGCCTCAACTACCCTTTCTCTAGCATTGAGGATCATATCAAGGATCCTATTATTGTCTACTCCTATATGCCTTTGGATATTATTTTTGATTTTTTGGACTACCAAATTATTCCTATGCTTGAATTCATTATCCTAGATGATACCTACGATAGTAGACTATGTAGGGTATTTGAGCATTATATCAAGAAGTTGTTCAATTCTCCTTACCTGCTCTTCATCATCCTTGAGAAGCCTCTCTAAATATTATGGCCATGTATTTAAACCTTGGATATTATATAAAAAATCCCAATAATGACATTCAAATGCCGTAATCTAATTGAATTAAACCAAGGAATCTATTTTCCAACTCTGATGTTGATCAACCTTATTATTTGATCCACTGAAGCTTGTCATTGGGTTATTTAACCCTTGAACATTGTGTTTTGTTGTACCAATGCACTCTACCTTAGATTTATTGATTTAAAGCCTCAAACATATCAAATAAGGAGTCTTTAAACATCTTGATCATTGCTTTTGGCACTAATAAGAAGGCCTATGTCTTCATATCTTCATTTTCTTTTTCCAGGTTAGATATCCTTTGTTTTATCCCCTTGATTTCAACTTTAATTTGAGTTTAGTGAGCCTCAGCTAGAATTTATACATCCTCTTCATGGATGGGTATTTCACTAGGTTATTCTCCCCCCTAAATGTAGTTAATCATATAAAAGGCTCAACCTTTTGGAATGTGAACTCTTCAGTTCCCACCATGGCTTTTCTTATTGTTACTCTCTCTAACCTAGTTGTCTCTAGATTAAACTACATAGTAATAGTGGATTTAGTATTTTTATAAGTTCTGAGACCTCCATTTGAGCATTGTTTGATGATCTTACAGCATCCATCTTCTTTCTTTTTAACCCTACAATGGTCACTATTCTTCTCTCCTCCTACTTTCTCATCAAGGCCCTTATCCATGGCTTTATTTCTTCATGTAAATCCACACTGATATATTAGGTCAGATCCCATGAATGGGACAAGGAAGGGATATTTTACATATTTCCATAAATTAACCAATCAAGGATGATTAGTCTATGAATGTGGTACTCCTCACTAAAAAAAATGATTTCACTTCTGGGATGAGTGAGATTCAAATTTGGCCTCTTTTGTCCAATCAAGACAATTACCAATTCTAATTTCCTCTTCTTTGGTTATGCCACTAAGACTAGATCTAGGGAAACTTTCTTTCCTTTATCTTCCTTCTCAACCTCCTCTACTTTAGCCTATGGTTCTTCAACCTACTCTTCTCCTTTAGAGTCATATGTTTTAGTGAGGACCTTAAGGGCATCCTCAACTATTTCATCTAGTTCCAAGGCTATCATATCCAAGTGTTGAAAAGGAGAAGTTGGCCTTTGAGGGAGAGCTAAGGATGAAAGTCCCTCACCAAGTCTCTCCTATAACTTATCCTTACCAAGACCCTATGTGATTTGTGATGGGAGATGTGGTATTTCATATTAAGGTTACTACTAAGGTGGCCTAGAAGGTCTAAGTAATAAATGATACTGAAGAGTATGCATTTACCATATGTCCCCTAGTTGTTTTTCATCACTAGTTGATCTATGTTGGAGCTTAATATTGTAATTTTTGAATTTGGCTAGTAATTTTTCAAAATTGTTGTCCTTTATGTAGAGAGTGTCATAAGGACCAATCTAATGCTGATAGACTAGCTTGGGAAGTTGTTTGTTCTTCAAATGCTTTCCCACTACATCATTAGGATCCTAATTCCTAAGGTCATCTAATTGAAACCCAAAGGAATCTCTATGCCTAGTCATGGTGTCCACCTACCTCCAATCTTGCAGAACTATTCTTCTAATTATCAAAGGAAAGTGATGGAGGAGGCTCTTCCTTCTATCCTTGCAGACTCCATCAACACCATGAATGAGTTGAGATATAATTTCTTATTCTTCTAGTTTGTTAAGATTATAGATATGTAACTTATATAGATGGGTTATAATTCCCTCAATTCTTATTATAGTGTAATCTAGGTAAAACCAGATATCTCCCATTATATTTGTATATTTCTTAATCAAAGGGGTAACCCTGGGCATAAGAGACCCTGTAATGACTTCTACCAATGTAGGATAGACATAGTCATAGATGAATTAAATATGGTGTCCATAGTTTAATATGTATACCTTTGAGTAGTGGTGGGAGATTGTGGTTATGCCCTCATGAGACCAGTTTTGATGTTGGGGATCTTAGTAAAAGCTAGAAAGGCATATAGAAAATAATACATCATGAAGAACTATTTGTTTATCTTATTTTTTATGGATGAAAATTGGCATCATAGATGGATGTTAATCATATCCCCAATTGGAGGAACCATCTCCTTCTCTACCATAAAGTAGACATAAGACACCCAACCTTTATTGACATATGTGGTTGTAAGTGTTCCAAATATTCTATTTAGTAGGGTCATGTGATCCTAATTCCTTCCCTAAATTGGACAATTGGGATTCTTCCCTCAAAGTCCCAGAATACATGGTTCCCCTAGAATAACCATGGCCTGAGGATAGTATCGAGGTCATTCTTATTGGTTCATTCCTTAATTTTGGGTAGCTCCACATGGGGTTTTGGGAGGTTATAGTACCTCTTCAAGGCCAATGGATAAATATATGCCACTCTTCTAGAGCTTCCTTCATGTATGATTCAATCATGCTCTATTCTACAATCTACAAAAATGGGAGAAAGTATGTCAATATAATGCAGTACCTCTAGTTTGGTAGCAACATGATAGAGGTTGGCCATTTGAACTACAACTAGGTCATAGTATCTCTTACTAATAGTGAAAATCCTTTACTCCTTCTCCATAAAGGCTTTCATGTCCTCTATGGTCTAAAAGAGCTTAGACCAATTCTTTTTTCCATTATTCAAGGCTACAGTGTCTAGTTTAATATCTTTGAAAACTCTTATTTTATTCCTTCATGCTCAAAATATAATTGAACTTCTTTTATCTCGACTGTTATGAATTTTGGTTCACTTATGGAGTTTTATGCAAGTTTAGGGCTTTAAAATTTTAATGGTGGTAGCTCATTTGGATTTTAGCTCATACATGCTTCAGATTTGATTTGGACCTTTGCCTTTATACATTTCATTCTTAAGCACACAAGATCTCCTCTTTTATCATTTTCTACTTGTGTGGTACTTATGTGGCATCATTTTGGAACCTTTCATGGCATTTTTCATAAATGCCTTTGAAGCACTAGCCATTGGCATTTAAAAATTCCCCTTTGTTTCACACTATTGGATCAAGATCATTAGATTAACACATGCCATTATTTATTATCTAGGCCCTTGATTATCATTGGTCCCTTTTGGTACCAAGCCCTATGGTTGTGCCACTTGGCACCATCATGGGCCCTTTGAGCTCTAGTACCTTTTTCAATCATCTATTGAGCAATTATTTGCCATTTGTCAAGCCTATAGGCTCTCAGAACTCTATTGAAAATTCATCAATGATTTATCACCATTAGATCATCCATTATGATGAAGAATGAGCCATCAGATCCTTCAAGATGTATTAGATTTAATTAGTACACATACATAAAATAACTTAGGGTAAAATACTTTTACCTAAGTCTATTTCATATTAATAAACAAAAATAGACTTAGGTTAAATCATTTTTTTAAAGGATTTATACCAAAAGGGGACCAAGCTAAATATTTTAATCCAAGGGATACATTGTATTTAATAAACACAACACATAATTTAGACTAAAATACTTATTTTAAGCTCTTAAAACATGCACAAAGGGGTCAAAGTGATATAAGGACCAAAATGCTAGATTTTGACATAGGTTTTATTATATTAATAAAAATAATAAAATCTTAGGTTAAAAGCATTTGGGCCAAGTTTTATATCACAAAGCCCCTTTTAAAATAAATTTTAGTATAAGTCTCTTTCCTAAGGTTCATGGCATTCAAACAAATTCAATGTGGACCTTAGGATATAGACTTAGACTAACTTCACTCCCACATATATTTAGACTATGAGATCATTTAAATATTTGTAGTTCAAAGATCTCATGCATTTTATCATCCTCTGAGGGATTCCATTAGTCTATAATTTAATTCATGAGCTTTTAAACAACATTTTGGAGTATATCCTAGTCTTGAGAAAGATAATCCATTATCTTAAATTTAACAACCTCATGGATGTCAAATACGTCTTCATAGATGTCAAATTATGGTCACACGAACATCAAATTTAAGCTCATGAAGTTCTTAATTTTGATGGGATTAAAGTTGAAGGTCATGTGAACATAAAATATATCCTCACTGATGTCAAATAATGGTCATATGAACATCAAATTTAAGCTCATCAAACTCTTGTGTCCCAATACGAGAGTGCCATATGGAAACTTCGTCAGGCTTCTCAAGATCTTGGACTCAATTCACTCCATTTGGTTAAAAATAGGGATGAAATAAGATCCATCTAATCATGATTTAGGAGCTTGCTTGTGATTTGTTCCTTTAATATACAAGGCCATTTTATTTTAAGTTTTGAATGTAGGGGTGCCATATGGTGACCTTGTGAAGCTCCATGAGGTCTTGACTTTTCAATGTTGGCTTCACTCCATCCAATCTAATGGCCCTGATGAAGCAAAAGACATTGATTATGATCTAAATACTTAAATATGATTGGTTAAATGGAATAAGTGCATAGTTTTTTGGGTTTCCTTCACTCTATTAGATTAAAAGCCATGATGAAGCATGGGTCATAGGATCTATAAAAGAGCACAATGTTTAAGTTATAAATTTGGAATGAGATGCAAACTCAGGCTAAGATGTTAAATCTAAGGTCTCATTCATGTTAATAAACACAAATAGGAATTTAACATTAAAGCTTTAGGCTAAGTAGGAAATAATAAAGGGGACCAGGCTAAAAAATAAAAGGGGCATTACCAACATAAAATTAGAACCCAATTATAAAAATAAAGGAACAAAGGGGAAAATAAAAGTAGACTAAGTATAATTTTTAAGATAAGGTTTGGTCGTGTTAAAAAATAAGACCAAGCCTTAATGTAAAAATTATATTTAAAATGTTCTTGCCAAATGCTCCTACCAAATTTGAATTTGAACTAAGGGTCTATACCAAGGTTTTAGAACATAAATGTACCAGTATAGATTCAATGAAACATACATCTTAAATATATGAAGACTAATTATTAAAAACATTATGAAATCTTGAAGCTAAACCATAAACTATTTGAACCAAATCTATCAAAGTGGATGTTCTTCAAATTATACCATTGATTCAAACTTGTCATGTTTTCAGGGTTAGGATTTAGGATATCTCAAGGGTCCCAATTTTTAAAAATGGGGATATGTTGACCTCAACAAATGGTGACTTCTGGGTGAAACATATCAATATGTTAGAACCTAAAAACTCTAGCTTAGACAAACAACTAAGTCATCTACTCCACTTGATCAATGTTATTATCTAGATCAATTTATGGTTGAAACAAACCTTGAAATTGCATAATTAGGTTTAAACATCAAGACATATCCATGTTGTGTGTGTTATTTTATTCCACTTTTTTTTTCCATGGGATTCAAGAGACAACTTCCCAGTTTCATATCCTTAATAATTAACACTGACTTAGAGCATGTTTAGGTATCCATTATGAACCATGATTCTAGCTTAGAGATGGCTTGGGAATTAATCTACTACTAATTAGGCATTCATATCCTTGATAGAGATGCCTTTTGCTCTAATTATGGCCTTGCTTTACTACCATCTAGGTGTCCATAGCTTCGATGGAGATTGCCAAAATCACCTATGCTTACAAAGCTTTTGATTTTCCATTACATTCTTATTTTTTTGTATTTTTTAGATCTTTTATGCTTTCAAAAAGGTTGGGAACTAGGCTAGCCAGGTTTAAGGAATTGTTCAAGTTTTTGATCCTTAGATAATCACTTATAAATGCAACCATTATCCTAGGCAAGGATGTTTATTAAGTGCAAGTATGGATATACCTTATGGGTTTAAGATTTCATCCTATAAGTGAAAATATTCATAAAGCCAATTTTAAGTTAAGACAATGTTCAAACTCTCATGGAATGGTTACCTTATTCAATTAGTCTTTACCAGTTTATTTGAATTACAACATCAAGCCTATATTTCAGAACCATGGTCATCAAATATACTAGGTTCATACCCACACTCTTGATTTTTGGGATTTCAAGAAAACTAAATAAAATTTGAGCTTAGGGTTTTCCAAAAGGACTTATTAGAAACAATTAATAGGGGAATCGAAGCAAACACATAACAAAAGCAATAAATCAAGAAACAAAAGGAAACAAACAAATATATACATGCTTATTTATAAATAAGGGACAATAAGGAAAGAGGTAAAAGAAAGTAACTATCCTACCTACACTAAGTCTAACCATCTTACAATTTAATCCATAAAGACCTTAGGAGGAGTAGTAGAGAATTAATGCTTGAGGTACTACCTATTGATGGGTAGTGTGAAATCTACTCCTTATAGATCCTTGAGCTTGAAGGTGTTGTTTCCTAATGTGTCTATAATATGATATGGGCCAAACCACAAAGGTGTGAATTTTACATGATTTTCATTAGGCTTAAATGTTTTATCCCAAATGAGAACTAGGTCCCCTTGTCTAAACACTTTAATCTTTGATCTTTTATCAAACCACATTTTCAGCATTGTCTAATTCTTGCTAAAATTAGAAAAGGCTTCTCCCTTGCATATTCTATCTAAATGATGCATAGAAAAATTGAATTTACAAGCTCCTAGCCTTATTTTATGCACTCTTGCATGAATTTGAACATGGGAAACTTGAGAGTGATAGGAAAGATTGGTTCTTGTCCATACACCAATAGAAATGGTTATGCCTTTAAGCTTTGCTTAATCCTAATCCTATCTACCCATAAGGCATATTTGAGCATCTTGTACCAAGTCCTAGGCTTGTCTACAACACACTTTTTGATTTCTTTCATCAACTTATATTGATATATTCAAATATTCCATTTCCTTAGGGATAATGGTTAGATGAAAATTTGAGACAAATGCCATTATCATATGCCCATTTAGTCATCTCTATGGATGTAAATGTAGAACCATTATCACACACTAAAGAGACTAGAGTTTCAATTCTATTGTAAATGTTCTCCTCTAAGAAATTGGTCACTTCTTCTATCTTGTATTATTTGGTGGCTAAAGCTTCAACCCACTTTGTGAAATAATCTATGGTAGTCAAGATGAATTTGTGACCTTTAGATGAATTGGGGTTAATTACCCCCACAAAGTCCAATCCCCAATGTGAAATGGTTTGTAAACTATGACTAGTTGTAAAGGCATTGTTTCCTTAGGCTCCTTGGTGATAAAGATTTAGAAATAGTGGTATTACCTTATGTGCTTGTGAGCATCATTGAAAATAGTTGGCCAATAGTAGCCAACTCTAAGGATTTTATAGGCAATAGTCTTCTTAGATTGGTGTCTATTACCAAACTTCTCATGAAATGTGCTCATGATTTGGGCAACTTCCTCTTTTGAGACACACCTTAGGCGTACCGATTCAAAGTTCTTTCTATATAAGACCTCATATTTGATCAAATAATGGGTTATCTTGAGCCTCAAAGCCCTCTTTTGATCCCTTGTAAATCCTATAGGATAGGTACCATTAATTAGTAAATAAATGATGGATTCATACCACTAACTAACTTAAAAGTTATGTTGATCCACATGCATAATACTTAACCTAGGGCTAGTATTAGCAATCATTTGGATCAAGCCTTGGCACCTTACCAATTTTACCATTTTCATTTCTATGTTATATTCTTGTAAATTGATATTCACTTACCTCTATGTTCTCCAAGCTCATTCTAGCTCAGCATTATTTTTATGGTAGGATCAGGTAGAATAGCATGCACCTTTTTCGTAAGGATAGAGTGCCTAAATTTCTTCACTGCATTGACTAATACATAAGCTTGTTTATCAATCCATGAATAGTTCATTTCAATATTTTTTGATGTTATTACTCATAAAATATATTGGGTGATTATAGCCCTCAACCTTCTAAGTTAAAACTATAACCATAGTGTGGTCAGATGCAAAAGAATAGAGATAGAAATCTTTTGAAAAGTTAGGACTTATCAGGACTAGAGCTTTGTTAATTACTTCTTTGATGGTATTAAATGCTTTCCTATATTATTCATTCCATGAGACCTCAACATCCTTATTCATCATGTCTTGAAAATATCTACAAATCCAAAAATGAAATTTCTTACAAAATCTATTTTACTAGAGAATGATTTTAATTATTTTCTAATTTTTAGAGGCTCTATTCTAGATATGGCCTCTACCCTTTCTATATTTATGGAGATCCCATCCTTAGTTATAATATGACCCAAAAAATGCCTTCAGTAACACAAAAGATGATTTTCTTGTGGTTTAATGAAATTACATACCTTCTACATATCTCAAACACTTGTTGTAAATGCATAAAGTGATCTTCCCTATTTTTAGAAAAAACTATTAGATCATCCATATATATAATGATGCACTTACCTATCAAACCTTGGAAGGCATGGTCCATGACCCTTTAAAAGGTAGATCCTACATTTATTATTCCAAAAGGAATTCATTTTTAGGTGAAGGTTCCCCATTTGGTTGTGAAGGTTGTTTTCATCCTATCTTCCCTATCGACCAACACCTAGTTGTAAATTGAAAAGCCATCAAGAAAAGACATCATAGCTAAACCTGAAACAACTTGAATCACTTGGTCAAGATAAGGAAGATGATAATTATCCTTTTTAGATGATTTTTTTAAATTTATAAATTTAATACATAGCCTAATCTCACCATTCTTCTTCTTGACTAGCACTAAATTAGCCACCCAGGTAGAATGCCTAATGGGAAACATAATTCTAGAATTTAGTAATCTCTTTGACTTTTTTAAAGATCATTGGTTATATGATAAGGTTCATAGGTATTTTATTTTATTTTAATGGGTATATTATGGGTGATGACTCTTGGATAAAATATATTCAAGTCATCATAAGACCAAGTTATGACATCCTTGTACTTGGTTAACAAGTCTTTGGCCTTCTTGTTCTCAATATTGGAACAAGATTTTTTCACATTAACTAGCTAGGGTCAATATTGGGGGCCAAGATCTATTGAATTATAGTCCTTCCCACTTACCTTATGAATCTTAAAAACCTAAACCAATTTATCTTGATCAAATAGCCTCTTTAAGGCAATCATGCTTTTGGGAATTTTATTATCATTCAAATGAATGACTTTACCATCAAACTTGTCTGCTCTAAGTGTATTTTCATTAGTCTCATTAAAAATCTAAGCCTTAAATGATCTAGAATTAATCAAAAAATCTAAGATCTATTAATCATCACTAAATACTTGGAAATGATTTACATTATCAGGGATCGAAGGATAAGGCATCAGTTCAATGCTAAATTTTGGGGAGTTTTGATTAGGCATGAGGTTGGTTGTAGTAGATGTCAACTCATCAGTAGCTTGGCTTTATTCTCTTGGAATGGATATAATGATAAAATCATCAAAATACTTATTTAGATCCTAGACCCTAAATTTATACCTCTTAGGGTATGAGAGTATGCATTGATATTTACTTCTCATTTGGTTGACCACTGGTTCTGAGTCATCACAGACTACTAGCTCTTTAACCTTATTTTTTATACCAAATTATAAACCTAAAATGAGGGATTCATACTCATCAATATTATTAGTGCATGGAAATTGGAACCTATAGGATGCATGATATTCTCTACTAATTAGATCAGTTAGGACAACACTGACCCCAGCTCTAGCCTTACACTAAGCACCATCAAAGTGTAGCTTCCATAACCCAAGAACAACATGATTACTCTTAGGATCACATACATTTGTAGTCTCTAGGGTGAAAACCACTTAAGTCTGAGTCAATTATGTTTATCCTCTCATTCACAACATTGTACTCAGTGATCATGTGCTTCATCCTTGGATCTCTTTAAACCTTGATCTAATTTGAAAATCCCTTCCAAAGTAGCCAAAAATGTGAACAACCTATGGACATGTAGCCATTTAAATCTTTGGTCCACTCCCTACTTAATAAGATAACATAAACCTCAAGAATGTCAACAACTTGGATATTAATAAATTGTTATACTCTACACTTAGAATCCAATTGCATATGAACATTTAAAAGTTCCAAAATTACCTTCACTCTAGATTTGTCTAACTGAGTTACAAGTTGATAAGACTTAATATGAGTTAGGCAAAGTTGTTTGAAGATACCCTCGAACATGTTATTGGTAGATGCACTAGAATCCAATAAACAATTGTGTAAATTCTTACCAAACATCCTAACTATGAGTAGGAAAGGAGGAGATTATACCTTAGCTTTGTGTATAGCCATATCAACATTGTCATCCTTGGGTGGTTTGTTAAATTTCTTTGAAATGATTCTTGAAAGAGGTACCTTTACTCTATAATCAGCATTAGTTCATGCAATGTGATGTTAGCCTTTATCTTTTTCATATCTATAACTATATTATATCTAGTTTTATTATAAGAACTAGGAATATTAATATTAGGCTTAGAGGTACTCACTTTAGGTGGCTCTAGATTATTTATTGAAGAAGTATATAGAGGATTTACAAAGTTATTTGGAGGCATTCAGGTATTAAAGGGTTTCCTTTACTCTTTATTCCTCAAAGGATAAGTCTTCTTCAAGAATTTTAGGAAGGCATGGATCTCCTCAAGGACATAATTAAGTTCATTCTCCTCTTAAAAAGGGATATAAAAAGTCTCCACCATGAAATCTTGATAAGATGATTTGGATCTAGATCTACCTACACCACTATATTTGTTAGGGACCACTTCAAATGTGTCTAATTCTTCCTAGAAAGCCTCAAAATCTTTGAAAAACTTAATGCTTTCAATTTCACCATGCTTGTTTTTATAATGCACTATATAATAATAAAAAAATCAATGTCAATAAGATTAATGTCCATAGTCCTATTGCTAAAAGATGGTTCATTAGCCTTGTTATTATGGGAACTATCATTCTAAAATCTATTATTTGGCCTATTAAACCTTTGAAATGAGAAGTTCCTACCATAACTCTAAGTAGTGCTGGAAACTTATTTTTACAACTAAAGAAAATTAGTGCTTAATTTTTGGACCATTTTTAAGATATACTTTTTCTCATTCTTGGGTGTTTCAAACTTGTGTACTTGGCTACTATTAGTACCAATAGTTGGTACTAAATCTCTTTCATTATTTGCATTGAAGCTATTAGTAGTAAGATGACTCAAGAATCCTAGGTTTTGATTGGGAACAACATGACTCAAAGACAAGTGATTAAGATTTGGTAGTTGATTCAATGCTAGAATATTCTAATTTTTGTTGGGGAAGATGTTTAGAATGGGCATATGTGGGTTAACATTTAGAATAGAGTAGGCCATTTGTCTTTGGGGCTGCATCTGATCATTGATGATCACTACTTTAGAATAAACCCTAGCTGATGAAGTTATAGCTGGAATAAATATTTTCAAAAATACAGAGGTCATGGGATTCACTACATCCTTGAAGATTTATAGAGCTAAAACATCATCAAGTTTATAAGTTTCTATGGTCCTAATGTACATTTTTTTAATCTTGGCATTAAAAGACCTTATGGGATTGCTTGCATCCCTCCTGATGGTGGTGAACTAGTGGTATATGACACATGGACTAATACTTTTACCAAACTACTCTATAAAAACATTAGTAAAACCATCCCAACTAGTAATATAATTATTAGGGAAATTGACAAACCATTCACAAGTATCATATTTAAATGTAAATGGAAATAATCTACATGTTATGTTTTCATGCATAATATTTAGAAACCTCAAAGCAACTTTAAAAGACTTAATATGATCTTCAATAGTTATAATACTAGTTGGACTAAATGTTGGCAAGTGTGTTTTAAGATTACATAGGAGATCATGTACCACACCTAGTATGTTGATTAAAGAGTCTCCCAACCAAGCTATACTTGGATGAAGGTTTAAATAAAAGGTACCTTGAAGAAGTGAAGTTGGCAAAGATTTGGATCTCCTACATTTACCTTTATCATGCCTGGCTCTTCTATGAACCTCAAGTTCAAGCATAAGTTCCCTTGTCTTTGAGTGTGATCTTGTTCAAATCCTTGGAAATTATAGCTTGAAGATTGGATATCCTATTTGAAATATGATGTATCAATCTAATGTTTATAAAGAACAAGGATTAAACCTACACATTAAGCTAACTTTGCAAAGATTGTATAAAGAATAGTAAAAGATATCCACCTTTGACTAAGATAGCTTAAAGATATATCTAATTACATAAATATGGTATACATTTATAATTCTAAGCTAAAATAAACCTAAAACTATGAAATATATACCTGTCTTTGATCAAAATAAGCAATCCTAACCTCAAATACTATGGATTCTCAAGTCTCAAGCTATATCTACAAAAAACAAGCATCAAACCTCAAAGAATTGTGATCTTTATCTGAAGGAGCACAAATATGGGTTGAAGACCATAAAGATCAATGATATTTATGCTTCTAAGCAAAGAATTATACAAAAGTGAAAAGGTAACACCAATCTTAGATCAAAATATACTAAGACTAAAAAATATCCAATCAATTCACAAAGATGCCATCTTGCTATCACCAATCGGGGACCTTGTTGATGCCTTTATGTGTACCATAGATGTCCTTTAGTGTTAAAGAACACTTCTAATTTTAGAATTCTAAGTTGTGGAAAATTAATCTTAGATATGGTAAAATAACATCAAAGCAATGCCTAATTGTCCCCATAAATTTATATTAATTGATGGTTGGGAGCCATCATGGTCTAATACTTTGTGAAATAAAAGTATCTATGATAATGCTAGTGAATTATGATTAAAATTTAAACTATAGGTTATTCTAAATGGATATTTACAATGAAATCTAAGCTACAATGATTTGGTTTAAAAATTATTAAAAGGGAAGTGTAAGGTATAAAGAGAATGTGTGATTGTTGATCCTTAACTCAAATATCTTGACAAAGTTTCAATTATAATTGAACATGCATTTATCTATTATGTGATGCAAAATATGATAAGACCAAATCTCACCACATACCAGTGAAGTTTATAAGGATAATATGAACTCATACAAGTAAGATCTATGTTTTCCTTTAAATATGTGTTACCAAAATCAAATAACATAAGCACATTTAAATACAAAACAAATGAAATGAAGAAAATTCAAGATCCTTCAACCAATTCAACATGATCAAAAATGAGTAACCCTGTATCATAAATGCAAATTCAAAATTCAAAGAAATTATTCAAATTCAAGCTCTAGAACCAAAAATTGAGAGAAAGATATATTAACGATTGACACATCAAATTTGGACAATATTTGTAGAATTCCTTAACTATATAAATTGCTTCAAGTATACAAATTTTGTTAAAAAATCTCTCCCTTTACAAGATAGTAATACTACCTTTTATAGAAAGATAAGGCACTATATCTATCAATTTTAAAATATAAATACACAAAAGATAAAAATAATTTTCCTTTTTATACAACATTCTAGAATACATTTTCTTTTCCAAGCTAAAATAACCTAGAGGAAATATGATAACAAAATTTCATATGCATATTTTTTAAAATACTATAAAGTTTATACAAAATAGAATATCATCTAATTGGTGGGCCTTGTGTCTTGAGAACCTGCTTGTTTCTGTAGAAATTCCATAGCCCTTTGATGTTATTATTTGACAAGATCCAAGTCTACAAGTGGTCTCAAAAGACACTCTTTTTCATTGTCAGCCAAATCTTCCAATTCTCTATCATTTTTAGACATGACCACTTTGATTTGTTGGGCCTCAACTACCCTTTCTCCAACATTCAGGATCATATCAAGGATCCTATTATTGTCTTCTCTTGAATGCCCTTGGATTTTATTTCTAATTTCCTAGACTACCAAAGTATCCCTATGTTTGAATTCATCATCCTAGATGATGCCTAGGATAATAGACTATGTAGGGTGTTTGAGAATTGTCCCAAAAATTTTTTCAATTATCCTTACTAGCTCATCATCCTTGAGAGGCCTCTCCAAATATTATGACCATGTATTTAAACCTTGAATCTTCTCAACAATAATCCCAAGAATGAAATTCAAATTCCCTAAACTAATTGACTTGAACCCATTAATCTACTTTCCAACTCTGAAGTTGATTAGCCATGTTATTTGATCCACTAAGGCTTGCCTTTAGGTTATTAAACCCTTAGCCATTGTGTTTTGTTGTGCCAATGCATTCTACCTGATCTTGATTGATTTTAAATCCTCAAACATATCAAAGGAGTATTCAAGCATCTTGATCATTGATCCTAGCACTGATAAGATGTATTATGTCTTCAAGTATTAATTCTCTTTTTCCAAGTTGGATATCCTTTACTTCATCCCCTTGCTTTTAGCTCTAACCTAAGTTGAATGAGCCTCAACTAGAATTTTTACATCCTCTTCATGTATGGGTAGTTCACCAAGTTTTTGTCCCCAACTAGAGTTAATCCTAAAAAATGCTCATCCTTTTGGAAAGTGAACTCTTTAGTTCCCACCATGGCTTTTCTTATTGTTACTCTCTCTAACATAGCTATGTTTGGATTGAAATACATAGTAGTAGTGGATTTAGTATGTTTTATAGGTTTGGAGACCTCCATTTGAGCACTACTTGATGTTCTTAGAGCATCCATCTTCTTTCCATCTAACCTTATAGTGGTCATTATTCTTCTCTCCTCTTGCTCTTTCAATAAGGCCCTTATCCATGGCTTGATGTCTTCATGTACATCCACACTGATAGATTAGGTTAGAGCCCATGAATGGGACAAAAATGGATATTCTACATATTTCCATAAATGAACCAATTAGGGATGATTGGTACATGAATGGGGTACTCCTCACTAAACAAGTTGATCTCACTTGTGGGATGAGTTAGAGTAAACTTTGGCTTCTTTTATCCAAGAAGGATAATTTCCAATGTTGATTTCCTCTTATATTGTTATGCCACTGGGAATAGATCCAAGGCAACTTTCTTTCCTTTATATTCTTACTCAACCTCCTCTACTTGAGCCTAAGGTTATTTAACCTACTCTTCTTCTCCTTCAAATCCATATGCTTCAATGAGGACCTTGAGGGCATCCTCCACTATTTCATCTAGTTCCAAGGCTATCATATATAAGTGTTCAAAAGGAGATGTTGGCCTTTGAGAGAGAGATGAGGATGAAGGTACCTCACTAGGTATCTCATCCAACTTCTCCTTAATAGGACCCTATGTGATTTTTTGCTAGGGGTGTGGCACTTCTAGCTGAGGTTACTCCTAAGGTGGCCTAGAAGGTCCAGGCAATAAATGATACTAAAGAGGATGCATTTTCCATATGTCCCCTGGTGGGTTTTCATCACTAGTCAATCTATGTTGGAGCTTAATATTGTGTTTTTTGAATCTAGCTAGTACTTATTCAAAATTGTTGGCCTTGATGTGGAGAGTGTCATAAGGACCAAGATGATGCTCATAGATTAGCTTGGGTAGTTATTTTCTCTTCAAATGACTACCCACTACATCATTAGGATCCCAATGCCTGAGGTCACCTGATTGAAACCCAAAATAATCTTTTTTCCTATCCATGGTGTCCACCTATTTCCAATCTTATAAACTTGTTTTTCTAATTATTAAAGGAAAGAAATGGAGGAGGCCCTTCTTTTTCTCCTTGCAGACTCCATCAGCACCATGAATGAGTTGAGATGCAATTTCCTATTTTGTTATATTATTATAAAAATAAATAGGCAACTTATAGGGTTGGGTTATAATTCCCTTAATTATGATTACAGTGTTATTTGGGTAAAACTGGATATCTCCCATAAGCTCCACATATTTATTAATCATAGGGGTAACCCTAGGCATAGGAGACCCTATAATGGATTATACCAACATAAGATAGACATAGTCATAGATGAATTTCATGTGGTGTCTACACTTGAAGATGTGTATCTTTTATTAGTGGTGGGAGATGGTGTTTCTACCCTCAGAAGACCATTTTCAATGTTTAGGATCTTAGTAGAAGCTAGTAGGGCATCTAGAAAATAAGACATCATAAAGAATTGTTTGTTTTTCTTCTTTTTATGGCTGAAAATTGGCATCTTAAATGGATGATAATAATATCCATAATTGGATGAATGAGCTCCTTCTCTACCATAAAGTATACATAAGACACCCAAATTTTATTGACATATGTGGTTATAAGGGCTCCAAATATTTTATTTAATAGGGCCATGATTACCCTAATTCCTTCCCTAAACTAGAAAATTAGGATTATTCCCTCTAAGTCTTGGAAAACATGGTTCCCTTGGAGTAACCATGTCTTGAGGATGGTATTTATGTCATTCTTATTGGTCCATTCCTTGATTATTGGTAGGTCCACATGGGGTTTTAGGAGCTTATAGTACTTCTCAAAGGCCAATGGTGAAATATATGCCACTCTCTTATAGATTCCTTCATGGATGATCCAATCATGCTCTATTCTACAATATATAAAAATGGAAACAAGTACATCAATATAGTGGAGTACCTCTGGTTTGGTAGTAGCATGATGGATGCTATCCATTTAAACTATGACCAGGTCATAGTATCTCCTACTAATAGTGGATATCCTTTGATCCTATTTGGTAATGGATTTCATCTCCTCTATGGTCCAAAAGAGCTCAAACTAATGCTTATTATCATTTTTTAGTGCTATAGTGTCCAATTCATAATCTTTTAAAACTCTTCCTTCACTATCTATGGATAGATATAACTCTATCTCATCTCTTGATTTTTGTCTCTAAGCTACCATGGCTTCTATACTTACAAATTATTCACAACTATATTATAGATGGTCTTTAGATTGTTCCTTCATACTAAAAACACAATTGGACTTATTTTATCTCTACTATAACCAACCTGGGTTCACTTATGGAATTTTATGGAAGTTTAGGGCTTCAAAGTTTTAATAGTGGTAGCTCATTTGGATTTCAGCTCATACATGCTTTAGATTTGATTTGGACCTTTGCCTTTATATGTTTGAATTATTAAGCACACAAGATATCCTCTTTTGTCATTTTCTACTTGTATAATGCTTATGTGGCATCATTCTGAAACCTTTCATGACATTTTTCATAAATGGCTTTGAAGCACTAGTCATTAGCATTTAAAAATGCCCTTTTATTTTGCACCATTAGATCAAGATCTTTGAATCAACATGGGTTGTTGATTATGATCTAGGCCCTTACTTGTCATTGGTCCCTTTTAGTACTGAGCCCCATGGTTGTGCCACTTGGCACCTCTATGGGCATTTCAAACTTTGGTACCTTTATCAATCACCTATCAAGTGAGAGTTTGCCATGTGTTGAGCTTGTGAGCTATGTTGAAAAGTCATCAATGATTTCATGCCATTAAAAAGTCTATTTAACCTACTAATCTTAGCCACTAGCTTATTAATCTCTTCCTTGGTCTCTCCAAAACCAAATTTGAATACCTCTACCTTGGTGGCCTTCTTCCTTATTACATTTAACTTAGCCTCTATGTATTTTATGTTGAGACCTTATAGGCTCTATTTTAAACCATCAGAGGCATGTTTTATCATCTAGTCAAATATACTCTAATCACTATCCTTCCTCAATTATCTCAAATAGTATCTAACTCTAGTCCTGACAAAATCTATATAGCCTCTTTCTCTTATTTAGATAATTTATTGACTGATGCCTCTGAAGATAGAAACTAGTCTCAGGCCTCTTGGGTCCTTATTAATTATAAGTTCATAGCATTAGATTTATATAATGGGTGCATAAAATATAGATGGTTGAATGCCTTATTAGGTGTATACATCATATGGAAATCTAGCTTGCTATCATCTTCCTTGAAGCTCATGAACAATTTGGTTATGTTATTAACATGTGGAGCTAAGTTGACTCTCAAATAATGAATGGAATCAAGGATTTCATACAATATAAGTGCAACATCCTATACATCTTGTTTAATGCATTGAAGAACCTCAATTAATTTTTGTTGTTCTGTAATTATTTCCAACTCTTCCTTGAGCTCTTGTCTAGATATTTTAGTTCATTAATGTATTGACATGATGGCTTCTATGTGGGTCTCCATATATATATTTCAAGTCATATATGTAAGGGGATAGACCCTTTTTCCTTTTATGTCTTTTGATTAGGGAGTATACTTCCTACATCTCTTTCATGATCAAGTTCTTACCCAAGTTATCTTCTATCTTCCTCTTTATCACCCTCTATACTGATGTAGTGGCCTTGTCAAACATGAAGTTCACTATTGGAAATTGTGTTATCTTTAGATTGGGCCTCTTAGAGGCTAAGGATCCTAGTTCCTTAGCCCAAAATGGAAGAGTGAACTTTAAGGGATTAGAGGGCAATGCTTATTATTTGATCATGTTCTTTAGATTCTTACTTAGTTTGGGTAGAAGGATTGTGTATTGTAGGCCAAATAATATTTGATCAATCTATGTTCCCAAATTATGGAATTGGATGAACCACATAGACCAGCTTCCTCTTAGGTGTTCTATTTGTTATTATAACTATGGTTAATATGGTGGGAGTGGAAGAAGGTAGAGATGAACCCAACTGGGTAGAAATAACTATAGTTTAAGGTATGGATTAAGTAATGGCTAGGATGGACAACACTAATGTTGATGGAGTGAATGTTAATGGAAGTAAATTGGAAGGGATGGAAACCACATGGATATAAACCATAATATTACAAGGGGGAATAGTATTAGTGGTGGTTGGAAGACTCATGAATGGGTGTAGGAATAAAAGACCAATATAAACTATTTGTTAGGGAATAAATGTGGAGACCATAGAGCCATGGGTGATTAAAAATATTGGTAAAGACATCAAAGGGGAAAAAATTAAAGGAACAATAAGCAAGGGACCCTTACCAAATGAATCACCTATAATATGTGCTTTAGCCTTGATTGTCTATAAGCTTAGGACCTTTTCTTGTTATATCTCCTCCTCATCTACATCTTGGGTTGGTGGAGTCTCTGGTCTATCCTTGGGCTTCTTTTGATATGTCTTGGTTGTTCTCCCTACTTATGGGCTTATGGATTATGATGGAATAGAATAGGGAATAATGCTTTTCATTATATCTGAATTAGCCAGTGTTTCCTCTTCATCTAAGGAATCCAACCATATAGCCTAAGCTTCTATATATGATTTCACTTGTACACTACCTCCAACTATAGTTAGCTTCTCAGTTGAGTCTTGTTTGACCATAATCAATTTAAATTTTTAAGGTTGAACTTGGATCACTTGTGATTGTTTTTATGTTGAGGTAAGTAATTATTCTTCCTAAGTTTGTTCTTTTTCTTTTTCTTCCTTCTCATTTTCATTGAGTGATGCATTAGCTACTAACTAATATTTGTCTTAAGGTTATCTCTAAGATTTTTGGGGATGAAGCCCCTATCCTTCTAGCTATTTTGATTGCCTACCACTCCAAGAATCTAAAGATCTCCATCTTCTAGGAGGTAGAATTAAAAACATTACTTAAACAAGTATTAAGGATGGTTCTACTTGAATAACACTCAACAAGTCCTCATTTAGCCATGTTATTTTACACCTTTATTTGACCTCATTTTCATCTTTGGCATTCAAGAAAAGAAAGTCATGATCAATTGTCCCATGCTTGTATTCAAGGATGAGAGTGTGAATTTTCTTTTGGACCTCTCTATGAGGGTACCCATTTATGTGAGGAAGGGGGGGTAGTGCATAGGCCTTTTTGGCATTGCCAACCTCTCTAAACTATCTATGAATGGTGTAATGCATTCAACTAATGGTTACATGAGACACATTTAAGGTGGCCTTCTTATTTTTAGTGAGATATTTGTCGATGATGTTCCAAATTTGATGAAAATTTTCCTATTTAGCTACCTTGTCTGAAACAAACTTTGAAAATTGAAGAGGATCTACTTTATGCCCCACCACCATGATCACTATGAAATCCAAATATATCCAGTAGTATCTAATGTTATTAAATAGTGTTCAAGCTATACTTGGGAAAATTTTTGGTAATGGATTGCCTTTAATCACCATCTGTACCTGAGGATAAAATCCCTTGATAATATTGATTATGTTCCTCACATATGAATAAATATTCATAGATTTATAGTAGTTTCATATCTTCTTTTTAATGATCTCTGCATTGAGCTCCCACTACACTTTATTATGTCTATTAATAGTGCTCATGACTGCATTAATTAAATAGGAAATCATATAGAAATTTCCACTAAGTACTGCTTATCCTTATATAAAATTTGATTTTATAGGTGTGAACTAATTATTTTCCCCAATGCATAAGTACACCTTGATGTAGTTAGAAGGTTTGGAATGAGAAGCCATTCCAAGTACACATAGTAGAAGGTAGCATGACCAAATAGCCTATTTATTAGGGTCATGCCTATGTGGATTCCCATTCTAAAGATATTAATGGGTATAGGTCTCTTGGCATGTTCTTTCAAGGTGAACTTCTCTCTGGGTAGTAGCCATTTTAAAAGAGCTCATTCTAGATGGTTATCCTTTTTCCATGTAACTACAATATGTAAATCATATGTAGCATCTACAATAAAAAGGCTTAAATCTATATTAAATGCTTCTTTAGATATGCATGTGACAATAGTATTATTATCTATGTAATGTAGATATCCTCCATCCATGATTATTACTTTGAATAATAGACATCATAGCAAAAAAATTCATGGGATCACTTATGGTTTTATAGGGGCATAGTATAGGGCTTGGCTCTTGAATAAAAGTAGGTCTTATATCACCTGCATATCTTCATCTACTATGTTTTCCTCAAGTGAAAATGAATCCATGTTCTTAATTGCTTCCAAGAATGTTGAATAATTAGAATAAGATCCCTATATAGTATAATTGAGCATAGTATTGAGGTATTAGATAGAATACTTGATTAAGAACTTGATGGTGTTGGGGCTCCTAGATGATGATGCCATTTTAAATCTACTGGTTACTAGTATGTTATAAGATTTTGATAATGGCATCTTTTTACTTAGCTAAATATCTCAAGTTATAATTCATTGTGATAGAAATTAGGGCTATTGGGATTGATTTAATCTAATATTTACTTAAGATCAAATGATTAAATGATGTGAACTCAATTGGGGGATCAATGTAAATATATTTCCTGTACTGATTTCTAGTTCATGTGAAATTACTCATTAATGCCTATGAGCTCATCAACTTCATTTAATTTCAATTTAACCACCCTATCCTAATGTGCATGCCATGTAGTATACATTTTCATTTAGGGTGGCGTGACATAACCTTTCATCCTTTTCCATGTGTCATTGTATATCCTAGTCAACAAAAGTCAAACTTTTTTTTTTGGGCTAAAAGACTTTGAAGCATAGAATGCATTTTGAAGAGATTAGCTCCTAAAGTTTCTGAAACAAAAGTTTACAAAATTAAAATTTGACAATGACCAAACCTACCAAAAGGAAATTTTCCATGGAAAAGTCTCTAAAATGAAATATTATGATACAAAACCTCTTACGTGTAAATGGCCAACATAAAATCCTTTGATAAGAATCTTCCTGGAGAGAATGTTTCGAAAGTAAAAGTTATCAATATAAATCTTTCTGATAAAATTCTTCCAAAATGAAATTTCTCAAAGACTAAGTTTCCATAGTGAAGTCTCCAAAATGAAAGATTCTAATACAAATCTCCCAAAGACCAAGACCACAAAGAAAGTTGATGTGAAATGGTGCCAAAGTGAAAATTTTTGCAGACCAAACTTGTCAGTAACTAAACTTTCTAAAATAATTCCTCTAAAATGGAAATTTGTAAAATGAAACTTTTTGAAAAATAATGTTCCCAAAACAATTCTTCCATGGACTAAACTTTTTGAAAGGAATTATTTTTATGAAATCCCTCTGAAATGAAAATTTCCAAAGTGAAATCTCTTGAAAGAAACCTGCCAAAAGGAAAGTTTTCATGAAAAAGTCTCCAAAATGAAAGTTTTTGTAGAGAATTTTTTTGATACAAAACTTTATGAATCAAAAATTTATAAAGGAATTATTATAATGAAAAATTTTCAAATTTATTTTTCAAGGAATGAATACTCTGAAGTAATATAATTTAAATACATGTAATTCAAATTCACTCTTTCCATTCTTTTCATTTATAGGTTAGTCTAAACAAGTGTTTTCCAAAAAGTATACCACAACATGATTATAACCTTAGAAGCACTGATCTTGTACAAGTATCACAAGTATTATAACCCTAAAAACTCACAAATACCCCTCCAAGATATTTATTATTTTCCAAAAAATAAAGGGGGTCCCTACTTTTCAAATAAAATTATAGAGTGGGGTGTTTCAAATACAATAAATGGTGACTTATAGTGGTGAATACTCCATAGTTTTCAAGAACCTAAAATCCCTAGTTTTTCAATCCCAATATCAACCATAAATTTATCTCTAAGTGAATGACTAAACCTTAAATGAAAAGAGACTCTTAATAATCATGTACAACATACTAGCCCTACTTATACCTTGAATTTGTGTGTGGAAAGTGTTGTTATTTACCTCTTGTTTTAGGTTTTTTGGTAAATACATAAGGATAAGCTATTTGTTTCACTTTTACTGGGCATTAGGTGTATAAATAAAGATCTTGGGCATTTCTCTAATACCATCCAAGTATCCATAGCCTTGATAGAGATACCTTTGATAACCTATTCCTCCTTCCTTTACATTTTTTATTATGCACGATGCATTGATCTTATTTCATCATGTTGGCTTTGAATCCTTTTTTATTTTCTTTTGGATATTTTGATTATGCCTCCTTATACTTTATATTTTATTATTTTTTTTCTTTATTTGTAAAGAGGGAAAAGGTGACCAGAATGAGCTGGTCTTAGTTAAAATTTGGGTTTAATCGAATGGCCTTGTCAACTCTTGCCTATGCCTATGATTATTAACTTGAACAATTGTTAATGTTCTATGTGAATTTGATCCAAAGTAATAAGAAAAGTTTTTTAAATTTGAAAATAATTATGGAAAAACTTTCACAAACTTGATGAAATAATTGGTTTCAAGATATATTCATGGCTAACTCTATTTGGGTTGGATTCAAAACACCTAAAACTATGTTTGATTATACTAGGATTGACAAGAATTTAATTGTCATGAAATCAAAAGAAAATTATTCTATAAATTAGGAAAATATAGAAAGTGAAAATCTATTCTAATCATTGTGAATTAATCTAATAAAATAAAATAACAAAAATAAAAAGACTAATTAATAAAGGAAATCTAATCTACTTCTACCTCTACCAAAATGTCTTATTGTTATTTAGAGACATCTCTAGATAGAGTAGCCATGAAGTAATGCTTCAAAAACTATCTATTGACTGGATATGCCAAATCATTAACTTGAAGATCCTTTAAATGGAAAACATATTATCCAAATTTTTTGATATTTAATACACTCCTATCCATAATGGGTTAAACTTGTCATGTATTCCTTTCTTCTCATGGGCCTTATCACATTTTATCACCAAGTCATAGATCCTAAAAGCTTTAAATTTTTCTCTTTTATCAAACCATATCTTGACTATGTCATAATTCTTGTTGAAGCTCTACAAATGCTTTATCCTTGGAGTCTTCCATTTTGATGATGTCCAATAGTCTAGACTCCATTTTATTATTAGGCTCCATATATTCTTACATAAACTGATATGTTTGAAAATTTAGCATAATTGGGAACACGGGATGTTTCCCATATACTAGTAGATATGGAAAAGATTTGAGGGCCTACTTATGTCTTGTTTTCCCATAGTGCATACTTTAGTAAGAGGTGTCACTCTCTTGGCTTATTCATAACTGACTTCTTTGTGGTGTCTATAATATTTTTATTAGTTTTTTCAATCAATCCATTCCCTTACAGGTAAGGATTTAAGGATGATCTAATTATAATCTGATTAACACGGGCCCACTCAGTGAACTCATTTTATTAAAATGCTATCCCATTATGACAAACTAAATATACGGGAGTGTCAAATTTGGTTATGATATGTTCTTTAAGAAAGCTTATCACATATTGAGCTCTAGAGTTTTTGGTGTCCATTACCTCTATCCATCTAGTGTAGTAATCTGTAGAGTAAGTACAAACTTATGTCCAATTGAGTAATTCAGATTTATTACTCTAATTAAATCTAAGACCCATTTGGATAATGACATACATTAAACTATGGATTGTAGTGACATGGATGTGTGTAACTCTCTTTTGGCTAACACCTATCATTAATGGCATAGCCTAGCATGGAAATGAGCATCCTTAAAAACCATTGGTATTATTTCTAGATGGATGGCCACTACCTATCTTTGGATGAAATTTATCTAAGATTTATTGAGCTTCTTCTCTTGACACACACCTTAGGTAAATGCCTTCATAATTCTTTCTATAGAAGACTCCCTTTCTAATCATATAGTAATCAGCCTTGAGTCATAAAGCTCTCTTTTGCTCTAATTTAAATTATTAAGGGAATGATCCAATAAGCAAGAATTGAATAATACTTTAATACCAATATTTTTGGGAGAATTATGTCTAGCAAACCTCTTCAATAGTGATTTAGGGATCTGGTCTAGTCATCATTTAAACTATTCCTTGTCTTCTAATGATTTTGGCTAGTTTGATTTTAGTATCAAATTCTTATAATTTAGCCATCTATTTACCTTTACGTTCCCCAAATTCATTTTATCCAAGTATGATATTGATAATAAGATATAGTACTATATTAATGGTTTTATTTTGTAGAATATAGTGCCTAAATTTTTTTACTACCTTGATGAGAGCAATGATTTATTTGTCAATCAGTGAATACTTGATCTCTACATCTTTCAAATTATTACTCATAAAGTTAATTGAATGTTTGATTTCTTTTTTTTGTGTGGGAGTACTACAATAATGGCACGCTCTAAGGCAAATGAATATAAGTAAAATTTCTTGGCAACACCAGGTATTGCCAATACTGGGGCTTACAAAATAGCCATATTTATTTCTTGGAATGACTTCTTAGCTCTAGTCATCCACTCAACTATGGAATTTTGTTTGAGCATTGCATTTAGGGGTTTAAAAATTTTCATGAATCCTGATATGAATTTCCTTACAAAATTTATCTTTCCAAAAAATGATTCGAGGTCCTTTTTACTGTTTAGAAACATTATCTTTGATATCACCTAAATCCTATTTGGGTCAATGGTGATCCCATCCTTCGTAATGATGTGGCCAAAAAAATTTCCTTTGGTGACAAAAAATATGCTCTTCTTAGGGTTAGGTGATATTCTAAACTTTCTACACCTCTCAAAGATAGACTGAAGATGGTCAATATGATTAGATTTTTTTTAGAAAAAATAGTGAAATCATCCACATATATAATGATGCACTTCCCTATTATTACTTTTTATTTATGATCCATTTCCCTTTGAAAAGTGTCTCCAACATTGATCAACCAAAATGCAATTCACTTATATGCATATGTTCCCCACTTTATGGTAAATGACTTTTTCATCCTATCTTCTAATTTGATTAACAATTAATTGTAACCTAAAATCCATCCAAGAAAGACATCATCTCAGAACCACTTATTGTTTATATGACCTCATCTAGCGAAGGTAAAGAATAACTATCCTTATATAAATATTTATTCATATTTTTAAAGTTGATGCATAGATTGATCTCACCACTCTTCTTCCTAACTAGAATTGGATTAGCCACCCAAGTTGAATGTCTATTAGGAAAAACAATCCCAACACCTAGTAGCTTTTCTAATTCTTTCAGAATTAGTGGTTCCAAGATGGGATTAATTGACCTCTACCTTTTCCTAAATTATTTATGATTAAGATTGACTAGAATTTTATGGGTCATGATTATAGGATTAAAAACACCTAAGTCCTTATAATTCCATGAAATTACATAATTTTACCTCATAATCAGTTATTTGACTCTTTACCTTTCTTCAGGTGTGTAACTTAAGCCAATATTGATGAAATGTGCATTATTTTCATCACCAATGTTTTTTTAAGTAAATTAAAATTCATTTACCTTCATCTACCTCTATGATTGAGCCTAATGATTTTTATTGAATGTCCTTTATAGGGAAACCATTTCCAATGAGAGTCGATTCTCTTTAAGTTGAATACCACCTTCTTCATCTAGTTCTTCATGGATAATGTGGTTTCTCTCTTTGTCATCCATTATCTAGGATTAAAATTATCCTTAATTTTTCAAAAATTAGACAATTTGTTGGTCATCATCAAACACTTGAAAATTTTCAACATTTTCTAGTAATGAGGGACATGGTACCAATTCAATAGAGAACTAGATTTTTGACTCCTGTAAGGGTGCCAAAGTTGAAGTTGAAGTGACCAATGAATCAACAACACTATTTTATTCTCTTAGGATAGATACTATGTTAAAATCTTCAAATGATTCTATTAAATCCTAGGATCTCTGCTTGAAATTCTTCAAATATGATAGCTTACCCTAGTATTTATTCATTACCTAGTTTACCATAATTTCAAAATCTCCATATACCAGTAATTCATTGACATTATTCCTAAAGGTAAACTATACTCCTTAAATCAAGGCTTCATATTCTACTCTTCTATTGGTGGATTAGAATTATAGAATGTATACTACCAATAGTTTCTTTCCTTGTGGATTGATCAATTCAATACCAACACCTGATCCTTCCTTAGATCTAGCTCCATCAAAATAGAGGGTCAATAATTAAAGGGTCTAGAATTTATTTTGATGCTTAATGATTTGTGGAAAATGTATAAGTCCCAATGCTAGGATATTTATAATTTACCACCTCATTGTAAGTATTATATTCTATAATAGGATGTTTAATTCTTAGCTCTTGATCTAGTTAGATACACCTCTTCATGGCAGCCAAATATGTGAAAAGTCCATGGAAAGATATCCACTTATCATTTTGACCAATCTCTGCTCAATAACAATCCATATTATTTAAGAATGTCCACTATTAATATTTTGATAGTCATCTACACTCTTGGTTTTGATGCAACCTGAATCCTCACATCATTTATCTCTTCGAACATGGGCACCACTATGTCATCAAGTTGTGACACGATTCTCTTGGATGGCTTTATTGTTAGACCAAGATTTTGATAGATAGAATTTTGCATCACTATTGTTGATGCTCCTAAATCTACTAATAAATTATTTATATTCTTGATAAATACTTGAATAGTCAACAAGAAAGGGGAAAGTTTTGGCTTGCTTTTATATATGACATTGGTGTTAGCTATCTTATACTTTTTTATAACCAATTTTATTGTGATGGACTTCCATAAGAGCTCCTTTTGCTTTATGATCTATGCTAGTTGGTGAAGAGTAATGAAGGATTTTATTTTATTCATATACTTAATATTATTTTATTCCCTTTTATTCTATTCCTATTTATACTAAGGCTGATCATTCCATTTAGGGGGAGGAGGATTGTTATCAGCCTTGGGATTTGGAGACATAATTGTATTATTAGGAGGATTATAATTAGTAAATGGTTGTCTATTCCTCAAATTATTATTGTTCTAGTTGAATTATTTGAATGATTTTATTTCATTAGAATCATCTTATAGGACATTATCATCTTCACTAGGGAAGGGAGACTCAAAAGTTTCAAATACCATAGATGAACTAGAAGGGCTAGATTCATGACGGAAATTTTGAGGATTCATTATTTGATCTTTCCTCATCATTTACCTATGAAAGATTTTGAAGGTTGTAAAGACTTATATACAGTATATCTCTCCACACTAAGACATATTTTATACCCTACACTAATTTGAAAGAGCCATTTCCATAATATTGATATATGATATCTTATTAGATTGTTATTATTCCACATTGTTAGTGGGCCTATTGAAAGGCATGTTATATCTTGGAAAGGAAGAATTCTAATTGTAAATTTGAGTATCACTATTTCCCATCCTCTTCTACATATTCATAAAACTATTATTTAGCTTTTGTACCATTCTCTATATAGAATCTAATTTAGCTTTATTGGAATTAGAACCTTGAGTGAATGTTGTGTTAGTATGAGCCTGATGTCAATTATACTAATGATTATTAATTTATTTATGATTATTTAATAAATTATAGTTCTAATTGATTATTTATTGCATCATGGGTGGCAAAGTATATAGCTGATTATGATTGAATATGAGAGCATTCTAGTTTGCATATAGAATTATGTTTAAAGATGGCAATCCAATATTAAATGCTTGACTTCTTAGATTATATGGAATAATATATCTATTAATCTTCTTATCAATATTGGTATCTTCTTGGAATTCCAAAGTGAGTGTATTGGTAACAATACCACTTCATAAGAATACAATGGTAATAGGATCTAAGGATTTTTTTGTATATTTCAAGCATGATATTCTCATCATGCTTATAGGTAGTATTCAAATGTGTGTGAATATCCTTTAATATTGCATTGAAGGCTCAAATATATTCATTGGAATCCATTTTCATGTTGGTGAAGAGATGATATACCAAAATTAGACTAGTTACCTATCCAAATTGCATAAACAAATTACCTTGACACTCATCCCATGAGGTGATGGATTTTTTCTTAAAATTGAGATACCAATCATAAGAAGCATCATGCAAAGTAAATTTAAATAGTATACATGCAACATCCTCATAGATAACATTCATTAATATCAAGGAAGTATTAAAATATTTGATGTGTTCTTTAGCCATTCTCCCATTTGAAGGGGAGAGATTAGGTAGATACTTCTTTAGGTTATTTGATAAGTCATGTTGGTTGCTAGGGATGGAAATGGTAGATTTGATTAACCAAGGTTGGGTCATAAGAATATTGATAGGTGGGACATTTCTTATAGGGAAGGTGTTTGGGCTCTATTTACCTCAGGGATTGAAGACATAAGTCTATGCTTCCTAGAGTGTGATCATGGTGAAATTAGAAGACTAGCTTGGGCCCTAGTCCTCGTTAACCTCCTAGGTGTCTTTGTAATGATGATTTCACTATTTATTGGGAAATCACACAAGTGGACCCTCCTTATAGCACCAATTTTTTTCTCTTTTATTGATGTGGGATTTATGCACACTTTAGAGTGTTTTAAATGAGGAAACCTCTATCATTTTGGGATCAATGTAGAACTAAGTTACACTATGGCACACAAGTTACAAGTATGTTGTTGGAACAACCTAATGGTGGAATATTAGGTTTATCCTATGGGTTGTTCAACAAAGTTTGTGGGAGGATGTGTTTTTTATAATCAAAAGAAAAATCACTATATGAGTTAGATGGGTAAATGACCAATACATTATGGGTAGATCTTAAAAATACTTCAAAAAGAGGGAAGGGTAAGGTAGAAAATAAGGATTCTATGCTTTCTAAGAAAGAACTTCCTAATGTGTCTCTTTAGTGGAAAAGTATTTCAAGGACCAATGTTTTCTATTTTTATTTTTTGCTCATTTATAAACAAACATGGTTGGTAGTCTACATAATCAAATATAGGATGCTTATTGGTCTTAATTGAAGGTTGCTCATTTCAAGGTTATTGTTACATACCGTTATACAAGAGATTATACTTTGGGCCAGGAAGTGATCTAAAGAAGCTATTGCTCACTCCTAGAATACTATATCAACTAAGACACTTCTACACACTTTAGAATAATGATTCAACATGTACTTGTAAACACCTAAAAGTGGCCACTAATGGATTCATAATAGAATTTAGTCTAATTTTGACCAACCTTTACAAATCCAATCTAATAATATCTAAAATTATCAAATTTGGATTCATAAAATACAATTTGGCTTATAAACACATTAAATGGGACAAATGCACACATTTATTAATTCAAATCTTTCAAAATGTCAAAAAGCCTAAAAAAAATTAAATAAAATGTAATACCAAGCCAAATGCCTAAATTGAATTAACCATGAGAAATTAAATGAATTATCAAAAAAGGAAATCAAAATATCAAAAAATATTCCAAGAATTCATAATTACCTCTTGTGAGTTGTCATTTTTGGAAAATATCCTAAAATATCACACCTGTGCCTATTCATTCATAATCATGAGAATTTGACACCTTTTAGATTTACTAGGGTTAGTTAACTCACAAAGGTAAGGTTTGAACCCATTATAAGCTCTAACTATACCTTAACTCACCTTGGCTAGGGGATAGTTAGTAAACCTATAAATACAAGCCTAGACCTCTTCACTTGGAGAGCTTGAACATAATAATGTTATAATGCTATATTTAGAGAAATATTAAATGACATTAGTTTTATAATTCCAAAATCACAAGCCAATCCATGAAGATACATAAAGAAATCATGATCCAAACCATGGTTCCAAGGGGAGAAGGATCCACACAACTTCATTTGCCAAAGATATATTGAGCACAAGCTGAGAAATCCAATGAATAAATCACTTGGAGCATTCATGGAAGGTAAGAAAAGGTTGTTTTTCGTGCATTTTACTTTTGATTTGTCCATTGGGTTTTCTTCACTAAGCTACCCCCTTTGATCTAGGAAAGATAGTTTTATGCATATTAGTGTGTTTCTTTTCATTTTGATTTCCATTGTGAAAACTAACATATGATCTAACCACCCTTATTGGTTTCCTTAATCGCAAATGGCATGCCTAATGGCAAAATAATCATCCCACATAATAAAGAGATGAATATGAAACTCAAAAATTGACAAAAGAATGATTGAATTCCTTCAAATTTGTAATCTAGCTTTGAATTTGACATATTTATAATTCTTGAATTATCTCAGATCTGCACAAAGATTGACATCGGTCAGGGCAAACTGATATCAGTTTTGAGTGACCATCATTAGTTCTATCCAAACAAGGTTAGTTCTATGTGATCATCATTAGTCAGTATGTAGGATAAAACCTAATTTATAAATATCATATTTTAAATCTTTCTAACATCCCTTATTATCATTTCTTGGTTTTAGTATCATTTATAATCTCTATATAATCCCTATGTTGTATTTTTTAGGAAAGTTTAACTATTTTTTGACTAATCTAACGTGTTCATCTTTTGTGGTTTTGCCTTCAAGTCCACAGGTGACTGAACTCAGTCTTATTCAACTGGTATCAATTTCTTACTATCATCATCTATTCTCTTTGAGACTGACTAACATCGACTACCTTGAACTGGCATCAGTTAGTTCTAACTGAGCATGGTCACTATGTTTTCAAAAATAAAAACTTGAGAGCTACTTTTACAAAGTTAATTTTATTAATATAAAAACTAATTCTAAGAGGAGGATCCTAACTAATAATTAAAATTCTAGGACATGATTTGAACACAAATTTTCATGTTTTAGCTAATACACATTTCATTTTGGGCTTTTAAAAGGAATCTATCTAAATCACTCACACTTCATTTTGGTGTTGAAAATGAATATGTTAGCTCTTGAAAATTTGGTACTTGGTGTTTAAATAGAATTACGATTATTAATATTTTAAAACACTTCATTATTGGTGCTTAAAATGAATGCTTAAGTATTGAACACTTATGTTTGGTACTTAAAAATGAACTTAGGCTAATTTGTGAACATTTGGGTTTTGGGCTTAAAATGAACATAGATGATTTTTTCTTAAGTTATGTTGTGTAATTATTTCAATATTTTGCACTTAAACCAAGTGGCCAAGTAAAGAACATCATCACATTTAAATTTGGTGCCTAAAATCAAATTTTAATCATAATTAACTATAAATTATTTGTTGATTGTTTGTTTTCACAAAAAGAATAGCACAGGTATGCTCTCCCCCCATCCCTAATAGGGAATTTAGGTGATCAAAAACACATTTTCATTACATTTATTCCTAAGTCCAAGTTGTAGAAATAAGTTTTCCTAGGCTCTCCCCAAAACTTGTTTGGTATTGGGTGATATGAAATTAACCCTAAAGTCTTTCTACTAGTCTTTTATTTTCATGTAATTTGGCTTATGAAGGGGATTTCATTACCTCTCATGAGTTCTCTATAGAATCATTGACTAGGGATTCATATCTTTGTATGTTTCATGGGGTATAAAAATTAGGGTACACATACTTCTATAGCTAGGGGTTGAGCGTCTAACCTATCCTTTAATAATAAAGGCCCAAGTTAGGTATGCTCAACCAAGGGATTTCACTAAGCAGTACATAGATGGAATTATCATGTAAAATAATAGAACCTTACATGATAAGTTGATCTATATGATTTCAATTTATGTGATGCTTCTCTTATGTTAGTCACTCTTGGAATCAATCTATATGGTCATGAATTATAAGTTTTAGTCATCCCCACTTACCATACCTTGTTAGGATCTAAGATGCTATACATAGTTGTATTTCTATCATTTATTATTTTATTACTTGGTTTTTTGTCACTAGAACTTTATTTGTTAAACCAAATCATAAATGAGTTTGTTTATCTACACTACTATGTTGTTTGAGGAGGTGTTATGCCATTTGTTTAACACCTTATTTTCACTTAGAAGACTTTTTGTATCAAAAATGTTATGTGTCACTTGATTGAAATGGGTAATGTTATGCTACCCAAATAAATTAAAGTTTTGAATATTGTGTATTTTATATAAAACATTGTTTACATATTTTGAGAGTGGTAATGCCATTACACTACTCAAATTGTTTGAATATACTTGTCTTATCTTGTGCCCAAATTGTCATTATTTAAACCAATCACATGTGCCTTGTTGGATTTTTGTTTTAGTAAAATCATGTTGTTTAAATTTTCCTAGCTTATTGGTCATTAAAGCCTAAGTTTTCTTAAGTTAAGTCTTTGATTAAATTTTACATGTTTGGATCCAAACATTGATTGATTTCTATTTAGGCCTCATCTCATAGGGGCTGATACATAGATATTTCTATTTTGGGTCGTGTAACTTAGGTTAATTTTTGACCCAAAATTTAAAAACTATATTGTTTATGACTTAAGTTGTGAAATTCATTTTATCTCTAAATGCATTTTTTTTAGTTCCTTATACCAATTTGGTCGTGTTTATGTCTAGAATCAAGTGCCTTATTTATGCCAAAATGTTCCAAGTTTGTTAGATTAAAAACCATCTCTTTATTTCAAATATAGCTTTTGACATCATGTTTAGCTAAAATTCCTAGCACATTCCTTATTTTGAGCCTAGATTTTGATGTTGTGTTTATCTAAAAGACCTAAAAAAATTTCCCTTTCCTAGTTTACACCTAGTTAGAACGTCTTTGAATCTAGAATTTGGCATTTTGTTTTTAGTTCATTTTAATTGACCTTATTTGTGTGAACCATTTAACATTATACATTTGACATTATATTATTTTTACCAAATCTTCGCATTAAACTTTTAGAGATACAACTCCATATCTAGATCGATTTAGACCTCCTTTTAACCACTTTTGTCTTTTTAGACATAGTTTTTTAGAGTTTGTAAAAATATAAGCCTCTCTTATCACTAAATATTCACTTGATTTAACCATGTCTCACTATACATGTAGTGGATCCATGTATAATATAGGATATGTAAATGTTGTCATGCAAGAGGACTTTTCTCAAGAGCATTATTTAGATGATGTTGTTTAGGAGACAAATTCTTATCCACCATAAAAAACTTAAATATGGGAATAGAGATAAGATACTTTGGCTATATATTTGGTTAGCACTCCTCCACACATGAAACAAGACCAAGAATAGACAACCTAATATTTGGCTAGCATAACATTGGTTGCAAAAAATGTTGAATAATAGCCTTATTATGATACATTTCTATCAAACTATGATATATGGGTTCAATATTTGGTATACTTTCCCTATGAAAACTTTTCAAGTCTAATAAGAGGACCTTATAACATGTCTTATAATCAAAATAATGAACATGCCTTTTCTAACAACCCTAATTCCATAATATTGATTCCATATCAAGATCCCCATATGATTGTCACACAAATGGGATTCATGGAGGACCACTTCATTCAAATTTAGACATCATATCAGACATTTTGAGATCTAACACATAAATTTGATCATATGGCCATTCCAAATGCACCTCTTATTTAGTTAGCTCCTTCAATGGGAGTCTTATTTGAGTTGATAGGTCAAAAAAATTAGGGTTTTGACCCAATTATGTAAAAAAATTTGGGAGAGAACATGCTCAATACCCTAACCATTGAGAAAGTGTCTTTTCCTTCTATTCATAATAGTGAAACATAGTGGAAAATACATAAGTAACACCTAATTTAAAATAAAGTGGTGTCTGTGTATAAAAACATAGTCAACAATAAAATGTGACTTTAAATAACACCATAAGTGGTCTAAAAATTTAGGGGGTAGGATTTTTTACTTCCTGACCTCAACCAAATACCTCTAATCCTCAACAAGTTACTTCTTCAAGCACCCAACATCAAGGATTAAGTAGTCAACCAATGACTAGTGCCATGCCAGAAAAAAATGTGATGAATATTACTCCACTCGAATAGGTGAAGAGTAATATTATACAATAATAAGTACCATCAAACATACCCATGTAGTAGACACAACACATCTTGACACGTCAATAGGGGAAAACCAATGTTCCACCTCACTAGGTAGTAGCAAACATACCTCTTTAATTATAGACTAACATGTCGATTTAAAACCAAATGATGTCTAACCAACATCATAAAAATATTAGTCAATGATAGATACCAAATATCCAACATGCATCCAATTCCCAATAGGTATTCATGCAACCAAGTTGTTTCAATGTTCCTCAAGTACCTATCATGCAATAATTACCTTTCATCTAAAATGTGCCATAAATTTAAAGATATGGTTTTGTTTCATAAGTTCCCCTCTATCAATAAGGTATGACTAGTCAATAGCATGTCCCTATTAAAACTCAATAGGCATAATACAACTATATTCCTCTATCATAGCCATAGCATTCCCAACATCATCACTACATACCCAATACCAACTAGAATATCACACCATAATATGTAGAATTTTAGTAATTACACCCTAATCCACATATGCATATTCCTAGTCTATTCCCTAATCAATCCAACATTCCCTAACAAATACCTCCATTATGCCTTAGTCAAAGTAATTCACTTTTGACCACTCAACCTCCACCTCAATAGGCCAATAATCCCACTGGTTTCCTTACACAAGAACTACAATAAATGAAGGATGTAATTACCCTCATTCAAGTAGGGAAACAAACCAAAAAATTTAAGTTAGATGATGTGTGTTGTTACTCTTTTAACATGGAATACTTATAAATACCACTTCTTCCAGGGTATGAACCACCATAGTTTGACATATAAAAGGGGGAAGATGACCTCAAGGCCCATTTGATGGAACTCTTTATCACATGCCAATCAGTGACACATAGTGACATATACCTATTGTTGTTATTTCCATGAAGCCTAGTAGGGAAAGTGTTGGAATGGTTCCTAAAGTTGCTAGAGAATTCAATATCTAATTTTGACACTATTTTAGACAAGTTCATACAACACTTTGCTTACAATATCAAGCATGAGATTTCATTGGTGGATTTGACATAAGAATAATAGAGGGTTAGAGAAAGCTTCACAAGCTATCTATAGTGATAGAGAGCCCTTACAAGCCAATTTACCCATAGTCTATTAGATAAATAAATAGCCTTTATGTTTATCAAAAATATATATAGTAAGATATCTTACAATTTGGAGTTGTAATGTGCACATACTTTTAAAGAGGTCATTAACAAAGGTTTGTTGATCAAGAGAGCCCTTATTAGTAAAGGGATTATTAAACTATCCTCATCAAATAAAAAATAGAACCAAAATTAGAAAAATAGCAAAAATCAAAGTCCAATCCAAGTGAAAGCATCATAGCAAAACCAGGTTAATAACTATGACAAATGAAAGTAGTTTAATCACAACAAGAATGTTTTATGGAATTGAGTAATTGAGTCAAGACATGTTTAAATAATGAAATCACCATCTGCACATATTATGATGCATATACACATACCTCCTAACCAATAACCCCTTCAAAAAATGTAGTAGAATAGACCATGCAATAAGCACAACCAATGAAACAACTTATGCCTTAAAAAAACCATCCTCTAAGAAGAACTATGCCTACAAATCATGTTTTTAGTAACTTGGAGAGCATATTGAGATTGTGTTTTTCAAGCTACTTTTTTGATTAGATGGCCTATTCCAAAGGAACTTCTTGAGGGTGCTACCTATCCATAATGGTACAAGGTAAATGAATTCTATGAGAATCATTGGTTCAATGGATATAACTTACAATGTTGTGTGAAAACTAAACATGTCATTAAAAATATGTTAGAAAATGGAGAGATAACATTTGATCATAGAACTTCCACATCCAATTGGAACTTGGGAATCTATTAGAATCCTTTTCTCCAACATAACAACTAATAAAAAAAAAGTGGCCAATGCAACATCAACAATAATAATATCAACAACCAAGGCTAAACTAATAGAACCAACATAACCAATATTAGAACTAAAAACATCAAAATAATGGACAAAACTAAGACCAGAATAGTACTAACAACCAATAGACTTACCATGCAATTACACATGACTATAACTCAATTATAGGCCATATTGAAGGAGGTCATATTAGCACCATTTCTATTTATCCAAGACTAAGTACCAATCAAACAAGACTATTTCTAATCATACCTAATCAACCAACATATTTTGATAATCCTTCCTTGACCTAGGACTATATATAGGCAAACCAACAAGTACAAATTCCCATATTTGGACCTTGTATTGATAACTTATCATTAGTTGGTGACCACACACAAGTACACTGACAATTGAGACTTATCCTATTTGGTCCCCCTCCACCATCATTTTTTACTAACACTAGTCCTGTACCTAATCCTGATTGTGTAATCACAACTTGGTAGTCAAGGATTACCATACCAATCCCAAAACCATCTACCACTTCACCCATCATCCAACCAACCATTCTACCTTAGAACAAGCCATTTATTACTATCCTAGAAAAGACATTTGACATTATGAAACAATTGTAAAATATTCCATCACAAATCTCCATTTTAGATGTGTTGTGTACATCTACCATCAATAAAAACATCTTGATAGAGTTCCTTGGCCAATACAAAGTTCCCAATGACATATCTCCTAACAAATTTCAAGCTTTAGTTAGACACTTAGCTCTAGGCCAATAATTAACCTTCAATCAAAGTGATATGTCATCATGTTATGAACCCATGATATCTCTTCTCTTTAAATTATTAGTTTAGTAGTTGTTATGGATGCATATGGTTTGTAAGTCATCTTATGAGCATTTTGTTTTATCCCACATTCATGGGAAGTAGTAGTTGATTAGATTATAATTCATATATAAGTGAGGCCATTAAAGGCATCCATGAATTGTAATGAAATGATCTTTCTCAAAGGAGGTTGCCCCCTCGAAGAGGCCAGTGATCTAAAATTCTACTATTATAATTTAGTTTTATTTGTTTCATTCAATATATTGTTGATTTTTGTAGTTTATTTCATGTATTTTCACTTATATACTAATTTGCTTAGGAAGGATCCTCTCATCTTGTATCAGAGCACTTTTCAGGACTAATTTTTTTCTAAAAATTCTTCACTCTATCTTTTTGCATAATACTTTTTTATAAATAAATCTATTTTGTTGCATAATTTATTTCAATATTTTTTGTAACACAATAATCTATTTTAGATCAAGGTAAAAACCTAATCGCATAACTATGAGAAGTGCTTGGGTCAAATCCCTAAAACTCATTATGAGGAGTACCACAAGAACCCCAAAGTAGTTGGCACATAGAGAAGACCTACCAATGAAATGGGCAGTGACCCCTTCCTGATTGAGTAGTTCACATCCATGAGGAAAACCAAGAACTATTGGAAATAGATAAATTATGTGGCTAGAAAATTTTTGGAGAGTAGTACTCGCTTAGATGACATTGGTGGCTAGAGTGAAATTTTTAAAACCCTTAGGTAACCATTGAAACTTGGGGCCCATTTCTATCAATTTTCAAATATTTCTAATAGACTCAAAATAATCAATCGGTAGAGTATTTATAGACTATTAGAGGACTTGTAGGTAGATATTGGATAGAATCTAGAATCTACAAACTATTCATAGAGTCTCAATAGACTTCCAAAGGACTTATTGCCAAATAGAAAACCAAAAAACCAAAACCAAAAGTAAAAAATAAAAATAAAAAAACTAAATTAAAATAAAAAAATAAAAAATAAAAAATAAAAAATAAAAAATAAAAAATAAAAAATAAAAAATAAAAAATAAAAAATAAAAAATAAAAAATAAAAAATAAAAAATAAAAAATAAAAAATAAAAAATAAAAAATAAAAAATAAAAAATAAAAAATAAAAAATAAAAAAATAAAAAATAAAAATAAAAAAAATAAAAAAAAATAAATAAATAAATAAATAAATAAATTAATTAATTAAAAAAAATAATAATAAATAAATAAATAAAATAAAAAATAAAAATAAAAAATAAAAAATAAATTTAAAATTTAAAATTTTAAAAAAAAAAAATAATTAAATTTTTTTTAAAAAAAACAAGAAACAAGAAACAAAAAAACAAAAAACAAAAAACAAAAAACAAAAAACAAAAAACAAAACAAAAAAAAAATAAAAAAATAAAAAAATAAAAAAAACAAAAAATAAAAAATAAAATATTTTTTTAATTTGTTTTTTGCAATATATTTCCATCAGTATCCCCGTTTATCCTAAAACTTTATCCAAACACTTTAAATTTCATTCCCTACATTTTCTTCCTTGAGGTCCCATATCCCAATTCCACTCCTAATTCTCACAAATTATAATTTTTGATTTTTTTGGGTTTTGCCATAACTTCTATTTTTGTCTATTGGCCTTGAAATGTTTCCACTGTGTTCATCTCTTTCTACTCCTTTGTCTCTCTTTGACCAATTTTTTAGTTTTTTCATTTTCACTCCTAAAATTGCCCTTGTCTTCATCAATTATACTCCCACTATGCAAACAAATTATTAAAAGCCCCTTTACCCCTTTTGCTTTCATCCAAATTCAAAACCTTCCTCCTAAACATGTCTTAACTCTAGATTTCCTATCCATTGCCAAAAAAAATCTATTATTCGGGTCATGGTCATAAACCAAACAGGAGTAAAAAAAATATGGAGGATGAAATTTCCACCCTTAAGTCCCACATCAAAGATCTTGATGAAAAAATTCTTGGCCTCAGTCTTCAACATATCACCATGAACAATAAATGACATCTAGAGTCTTCTTCAGACACTACATTTTATTCTTCCAATAACTATCATGGGTTGAAGCTTAATTTTTCTCAATTCAATGGATAGATCTAAGTAGATGGATCTATCAGGTAGAATAATATTTAGTTTGCATAACATTTTTGATGCCAACAAGGTTTCACTTGCATCCTTTCACTTGGAACTTGAAGCCCTTCAATTGTATAATTGGTACACCAAGGCTCATGATGAACCCATATGGACCAATTTTTGCACTCTCATTTTGCAGCTGTTTGGCCCTACTACTTTTGATGACTTCATTAGAGCACTAACTAAACTTTACCAAAAAGGAACAATGAGAAAATATCAAACCAAATTTGAAAAACTAGCCAATCACATAGAGGGATTATATAATAAATTCTTCAGAGTTGCTTTGTCAGTGGACTGAAGGATGCAATTTGATCTAAGGTCAAAATATTTTGACCCATCATAATGATGGAAGCCTTAGGGGTGGCTAAGTTGGTATAAGACAAGATCACAAATTAACAGTGATTCAAATCTAATTTTGTTCCTTTCAAAAATATAGCTTCATAATGCTCTCAAACAATTCTAGCCCCAAAAACCACTCCTATCAAGTGTTTGACTAAAGTAGAGATGTAAACCTATAGAGAAAATGGACTATGTTATCACTATGATAATAAATTCACTTAGGGACATTAATGTGTACTATTCACCTAAACCTGAAGATTGGGAAGATGTTCAAGATACAATAGATGATCCAGAAGAAGCTCAACTAATTATGGAACCTGATTCTCAAGAATACCAACTAGAGATCTCTCTCAATGCCTTAGTAAGAGTCACTACCCCATAAACCATGTGGGTTAGGGGTTACTTCAAGAAGCTCCCTCTCACAATACTCATTAATTTAGGTAGCACTCATAACTTCATCAACCCTCAGATCACCAAACAAGCTAATTTTTTTAATCCATCCTTGCTCTAACTTTGAAGTCATGATTGTCAATGGGGGCACATTACCTTGAAAAGGGAAGTGTCATAATGTGCATATCTCTATTAGAGATTATAAATTTTGCTCCAACATGTTTGCCTTATTGTTAGGTAGATGTGATGTTATCTATGTAGTTAAATGATTATGCACACTTGGACCCATCTTATGGGATTTTGCTAAAATTTGGATGCAATTTTTAGATAATGGGAAAAAGCACACATTAAAAGGATTACAACCTAGATCTTTTAGCCTCATAATTTCACATCATATGGAAAATATTCTTAAGAATAATTCACATGACATCATTATTCATCTCTATATTATTCAAATACAACTATAAACAATATCTAATAGTCCTTATGACCTACAAACCATTATGTAATGGTATGCACGTGTCTTTGCCAAACTAGTGGGATTGCCACCTTCACATCCGGATGACCATTATATTCAACTCCTTCCAGGAAGCATTCCTCCCAACATCAAGCCTTATCACCACCCATTTCAGCAAAAGACCAAGATTGAGATGATCATTTGAGACCTACTACAACAAGGCATTATTTGCCCTAGTACCAACCCATATTCTTACCCAGTTCTCCTTGTCTAAAAAAATTATGGGTCATGGCATCTCTGCATTGATTTTCATGCACTAAATCACCTTGCAATCAAGGATAAGTTCTTGATCCCTATTATTGATGAGCTTCATGGTCCTCTTTTTTTCTCTAAATTAGATCTCCACTTTATAAATCACTAGACCTAGCTTCATAAGGATGATATCCCTAAGACATATTTTGCACACATGATGGCCACTATGAGTTATTGGTCATGCCCTTTGGCCTCACTAGTGCTTCTTCAACATTACAATCATTGATGAATAACATATTCTATATCTACTTACAAAAATAAATTTTGGTCTTCTTTGATGACATCCTCATCTATAGTAAAACATGGTTTGAGCATCTCCAACATCTAGAGCTCACACTACAACTTCTCTCTGACCATCATCTTTGTGCAAAATAGTCCAAATGTACTTTTGGATAGCATGAAGTTGGGTATCTTGGGCATATTGTTTCATCTCAAGGGGTTTAGGTGGATCCTAAAAAAATAACTACTATGACAAATTGGTTTCATCCTTAGACACTAAACAGTCTTCATGGTTTTTTGGGGCTCACTATACTATCACAAGTTTGTCAAGGATTACAAAAATATTGTAGCTCCATTAACAACTATACTAAAAAAGGATGATTTTACTTGGACACAAGCTATTACGTGTGCATTTGAAGCATTGAAATAAGCTACGTGTACTACACCTATTTTAGCTATGCCAAATTTTGCCAAGACCTTCACTATTGAGAGTGATGCTTACGATAATGGACTAGGTGTTGTTCTACTCCAAGGAGGATGCCCCACCACATTCAATAGCAAAGCCTTTTCTGGTAATAATTTAGTGCTCTCTACTTATGAAAAGGAAATGATGGCCATTTTACATGTAGTACAAAAGTGGTGGCCATACCTATTGGGTAATCATTTTTGCATAAAAAATTATCACCAAAGTTTAAAATATTTCTTAGATAAATGGGTCTCTACCCCATCACAACAAAAATGGGTCAAAAAACTCATGGGTTATGACTATGAGATAACTTGCAAGAAGGGTAAAGATAATATTGTGGTGGATGCTCTATCTCACACATTTGTGCATCAAACTTCCCTTTTAGGTATTTCCATGCATATTATGCATTGGTTAGACATTGTACAACAAGGGTATGTCAATGACTCCTCATTATGTCAAATCATTCAATAGTTGGACACTAACCCCTCAACTATACCACATTACTCTTGGGATGGTGATTCTTTATGATACAAGGGTCATCTAGTGCTTCCCTAGAACACATACTTATAGCAAGATATATTCTATGAACTCCATGATTCTCCCTCTATAGGGAACTCAGGGTTTCTCAAAACTTATGAGTGGGCATGATACAACTTATTTTGGAAGGGAATGAAAAAGACAATTCAATAAATGATGGTTGAATGTGATACCTTCCAATGTAACAGGGGTGAAACAACACTCATCCTTGGGTTGGTTGAAACCTTCTCTATCCCTACCAAGATTTGAATAAATATTTATATGGATTTCATTAAGGGGCTACCTAAATGTGGAGGGAAAATAATGATTTTTCTTATGGTTGATCTCCTCTCCAAATATAGTCATTTTTGTGCCCTCAACCACGCTTATACTACCTCCACAGATGCATAACTTTTCCTGGACCAGATTTTCCATCTTCATGGCATTCCTTCATCCATTGTCCTAGATCATGATACAACTTCACCAACCATTTTTGGATATAACTATTTTTATGGATTGACACTCAGTTGAAAATGAATTTTGGGTATCATCCATAAATAGATGGCTAGACTGAAATTGTTAACAAATACTTGGAAACTTTCCTATATTACTTCACCTCAAAACAACAACATCAATGGGTAAAGTGGCTCCCTCTCATTGAATGGTGGTACAGTACCTCTTATCACAATTCAATAAAAATAAATCCATATGAAGTAGTATATGGTTAAGCACCACTAGTGCTCCTTCCATATAACCCCAATAGTTCATCAATTCAAGTGGTTGACACAATTTTCCAAACCCAAGATTGGATCCTCAGTACCTTATGGGAAAATATTCATATGGCACAAAATCAAATGAAATAATAAGAAGATTAGCACTATTTCAAGTTAAATTTTCAAGTAGGTGATATGGGTTTTGTTCACTTGCATCCCTACAAGCAATCCTCCCTAAAACTCAAAAGGTGTCATAAGCTAGCACCCAAGTTTTATGGGCCCTATAAAGTTCTTCAAAATATTGGGCCAATTTCTTATAAGTTGGAGCTCCCACCTTCTTCTTTAGTTCACCCCATATTTCATGTTTTTTATCTAGAGAAAGTTCTTGGCATAAACACCAAATTGTAGACTATTTTACCCAAACTTGATAATTAAGGATCCATTCTTCTTGAGCTAGGGGAAATCTTGGATAGGTTCATACACCAACTTCACTCCCATTCCATCACTGAGGTTTTAATTCAGTGGCATGAAATGCAACTATATGATGCAACATGGGAACCACTATTTCAGATTCAACACTAATTCCCACATCTGAAGCTTTGAGGACAAAGCTTTTTCTAAGAGGGAGGGGATGTTATGAACCTGTGATATCTCTTATTTTTAACTTGTTCATTTATAAGTTTCTATGGATGCATATGCTTTTTAATTCATCCCATGAGCATTTTGTTTTATGCCACATTCATGGGAAGTAGTAGTTTCTTAGATTATAATTCATATATAAGTGTTGAGGCTATTGAAGGCATCCACAAAATGTATTGAATTGAGCTTACTCAAAGGAGGTTTCCCCTTTGAAGAGGCCAGTGATTCTATAATTTTTCTATTTTAATTCAGTTCTATTTATTTCATTTAATATATTTCTAATTTTTCATATTTTATTTCATGTATTTGTAATTATATACTATTCCATTTAGGAATGATCCTCTCACATCCCTTGGCTTGATGCATAACAATCCATTGTACATCAAGGTTTACATAATGTGGTACAAATTGAAGCATGTCCTCATATACAATGGATCATGTTTGAATATTTTGTCTCTAAAGCTCATCAATATTATTGGGTACATAATAGCATATCTCCAAGCATAAACAATCACCATCAAAGCCTAAAAAATGAATAATGAGAATCATAAGGCACCATTATCATGCCAATTATCATTAAACCCTTGACCCATGATACACTATGCCATGTGTTAGATCTTGATTTTTCAGATAACATGATTTTGGGTAGACCTTAGATATATGAGATTTGTACAATCCCATCGACATTATACCAATGTATCAAATTCTCCTATTTAGGAATGGAGTTGACTATTCCAAGAGATTTGCATTTGTAAAAGCATTGTAAGCATTTAGAGTCTATGTTCAAAACATATAACTACTATTTTCACATGAATCTAGTTTCTAAGTAGGACAAGGGAAATGGCATACTTATTAATTCCTCAAAGACTAATTGTAGTAACCTTGATAGCTTAGATTCCCTTTCCCACACACTACTTCCATAGATGTCTAATCATTACACCATGTTGGATAATGGCCCAAGAGAACAATTGACCCATGACACCTTTCACATTATGAATTTTCCATAGAATCCTAAGTCCTTTACAAGACTAAAATATAAACTACTCATGCAATGGTAAAAAAAGGCAAATGCCAAATGCATATTCCAACATTTTTCACTTTCATTTTGGTCTCTAGCCAAGAACATGATCCTCTTAAAGGATATGAATCATAGTTGTATAACAAAAAACTAGTTGATTGTTATAAGAACTCCAAATACCCCATTCCTAATTAGATCATGGAGAACCAGGACTATGAAAGAGGAGGCCTAGATCCAAATTAATAGGGAACACTTGAGCCAATTTCTATGACTAGGTATAAAGGAACTTATGGACCTAGATTTAAACAACCTGAGGGTGACCCCACGTATCTTATTTGAGTTCCATCACAAATGACTAGTGATGAAGATGTTGGAATATATTATCCCTAACTGATAGACTTGGGATAACAAGAATCCAATGTACCATTTTAAAAGTTAAAAAATGATGAGGCCTTCTATTATTTTTGAGGCCGTAGGGACAATGTTCTATTAGGATATCACAAAAAAGGGTGATCATTCAAGTTGGATCATGAAGCCTATTTTGGAGAGCAGGTAAACACCCTTAGCCAAAAATAAATAAATAAAACATTGATATCACAAAGTGAAAACCTTTTTGGGGTGATTTTGGACCAAAGAAAGGGTAAAGATAAAGGCCAATATAGTGGTGAAAACCTATTTTAGGCACTATTAGATAGCGGTGTTCAACCTTCTCCAAATATAGACCAAGAGACCACTAATGATGAACTTATCTATGGGTCCAAGTTTAGTCTTGAATAAGAATAGACTTTTGATCAAATCATCTGGGATACCAATGACTTACCATATACAATTTTGTATCATGATTTTGACTTATCATAAATAATTTTGACTTTTTGGAAGTGATTTTGAATTAACATTGACTATGTATCTATGATTTTGCTTACTATAGTAGTGATTTTGCATTCATTTTTTCCTTCAAATTGTATTTTTTGAGTGCATTTTTAGGATCATTTTTAATGAATTTTATGTCATTCCAAGGGTCTCACAAGTCCCAAATTATTTCCCCTAGACCCCACAAGGTGTACTTCCCCTTAACCCTGTAAGGGGTGCTTCTCATTAATCCTATAAGGGGCACTTACCCTTGACCCCATTTGGGGATACCACCCCTAGAAACCCATGTCATGGACCTTATTTCAAAAAAAAATCATAGTGTAAAACCCATTTTTTTTCTAGTGTTTTTATTAAGGATTATTGGACTAACATTTTGTTTGGATTTTCATAGGGGTAAATTTGGTGGAAATTTTTTCTCACGTGATTTTATCTATCAATTTACTAACTAAATGTCTTGTGGATCATATTTTGACACACATTTGTCTTTGTCTAATGTCTTATCTTGTAGGTTACCCCTCAAGATTGCCAATTTAAAACTACTAATTGCTTGCTTTACAGGCCACTTGTCAAATATTTTGGAATTTTGAAAACCATATTATACATATATTTGTATTTATCACACTTAATTAATTGGTTAATAAATATTTTTAATTTATTGAGTGTCACCTAAGGGTTATAGTGGTGTGTTTTCTCCTCCCTATATCCTATCGATGAGTCTTAGAGGATCAAAAACCACTAAAAAACCTCCCATTTTTATTTTTTAGGGGAAACATGACATGGAAGTGATACCCACACATTTTTCATAGTCCTAGGGGGATTATGACCATGGATTTCACCATCAAACACAAATCCACACATTGTGTTTTGGCAGATTCTAAATAAGAGGGAATGATATCATTAGGCCAAGCAAGAGACTCCATACATGATCTTATGAAGGTGAGGAGTTAACTCCCTAACCCAAGAATTAGACATCGCCCAATATGGATTTAGGTCCCACATACCTAGTATATATTAATACAGCCTTAGAGAGCATGTATAGCCTAGAATAAGACCATCAACTATAATAGGTGACTTAATATCATAGTTAGTATCATATCCCAAGTTACCATTAAGTGAAAATAGGGTTGAGAGGGTTTGGGATATATCTGTTAGATAGTGTAGTCATTAGTTACACTCCCACATCAAACATTAATTCTAGGATTATAGCTTGCTTGATTTTGGTATGTGTTATGCTAGACTAGTTTTGTTTATGAGATGAGTCAGCCTATTATCTAAGCCTATACACACCTATATATGACTCCTTTATTATCATCATATTGTATATGCTCATTTCATCATCATATCATCCTGTACATCCTCTTGTGCATATTTTATTTATATAGTTATACATCATTTAAAACTTATCTCATCTTGTATCTTATCTTATCTCTCATCAACCCTCTCATCTTAGTCACATCTTAGTCTAATCTCATCAATATAGCACTAGTTATACCCCCATCACTTAAATAACTTAATCAAGTATTTTCATCCATACATCACATCTTATCATAGTATAACCTCATATTATTCACTTGGCCTTAGAATTAATCATCCCAAGTATTAAGACTAAAATCCACCTTATCCATAACCAAACTAAGTGACATCCTAATCATTTTTATCATCATTTGATCACATCACCTTGACTTACTTATCCTTAGAGTCATATTCCAAACCATACTACCTATCATAAAACCCACCTTACCTTAGTTGACAACCTATCACTTGTCTTGACCTTGTATAGCTTAATCACCTTGTCCATCACTTTATCCCTTATAACCTAACCTAATAATAGTCCAACTCATTCTTACCTTCTCATCCCCTATCTATACTAGTCATCCTGTCAAGTTTGTATCCATATGTTAGTCCTCATCTACATTGGTAAAACATTTTTTTTACATGTCAGGGTCCTCATCATTAGCTTGCTTATGTCTAATCAATTTTGAGTCATACACACCATTAAATCCTATCATACTATCCTATCAACCAATTCATCTCAATCAACTTAAGTTGATAATATTAAACTTAAACTAGTCTCAATCTAGTCATTCTTATTCAAAATCATGTCTCTTAGGCAAATCTAACCCTATGTCAAATCTTAGATCTTGCCATAGTTCACCTACTTGAATCTATTCAAAATCATTTAAATATAGCTCATGTCCTAATTTTATCTTATCTTACCTCATAAAACATCACCTCACATCGAATATCTAGTCAAACTTGAGATTAGACTATAATAAGCCTTTATCAGAATTTGTTCCACACATTCCTTCTTCATCCCTAAATATTTCCATTTAATCCCATATGCCTACCAATTTGGAATGGGAAACCACATAATTTTTACTTTATCATATCTCAATCCATGGACTCTAAGGTAAATTTAGATTCCCTAATTGATAAATGTCTCATAGCCAATAGGGATATACTCCTTTATCACCTTCTTAAGATATAGGCGCTATGTTTCTTATAGATTTTGACCCCATCCACACAACATTACCTCTATTTTAGACCCATCCACATCAGCCTTCACCTATCCCCCATCCAAACCTATCATAGTTAATCTTTTTATCTACAAATCATATCTAGTTATCTACCCCTTTCTCTATCAGCAAAGGGAATCTAATCCTAAATGTCTCATCTACTACTAGTCTACCCACCCATTCATGTCAACACCCATATGAGATAATGTCCAATGATTCCACATCAAAACCACAAAGTGAAGAGAGGCCATATACTCCTCTTTATCCATAAAATCTCTCTTTCACCAACTTATTTCTAATGAAAAGATAGTCTATCCACCTATATGACATCTTGATCCTACCAAGCCTAATCAATCTTGGTATAAATCTAACCACTACTATATATATATATCACAAAACCTATGGGCATACCATTAATTGATGTTAAAATTTATAAAAATATGTCTAATACCTCATTGACTATGGTGACATCAAAATCGATAATGAATTAGATGGGTCTACATCTAAGGGTGAATAAGAAGAGGAGTTCTAAGATTCAATTCCAAATCATGATCAAGCCCTTCCCTTTAAAAACTAAGGTCAAGACACCACATCCATATTCCATGGTCCCCACATAATAAATAAATCCTCCATTAAATATGAGTCTATTCCCCATGAGCTTAGTCATCCCTTCTATCATGATTCAATATTCCATGGGGCCTATCTTTGGAAAATTCATTGTTACTCCATCATCTTCCTCTCATATATCATATCAAATACCCCACATTGAGATTTCACTTGTGGATACTAAATCATATATTATAATCATTACATCTTATACATTAGATTTAGTATTAGAGTCAACACTAGTGTTATCTACATTGGGATCATGTTCAACACTATTATTTGAATCATATACCTTGTTTGAAACATTATACTTCATAGATATTATATTATATGATGAATAAGCTTATATTATTGAAGATACCTCCAATTCAAATGTCAAAAAATATTAATGCATATGTTTTGATCATGTTCAATATAATTAAGTTATAACAAAATTATTACAAGCTTTATCTATTGAAGATTTCCTAAGTGAATCTGATGTAACCTTAGATGTGTGTATTATATCTAGTCCTAGTAATCTTTTTGTTGATCATAAGGACATTAATGAATCCAACATCAATAATATGATCCTAGTAACACATCTACTTATAATAGGTGTTGGATAAAAATAAATAACTCATTTGAATCTTTCATTTCACACTCTTATACAATAAATCAAGATGATAAAAGTCAAAATTCAAAAAAAAATTATTTGTCCAAAGATGAAAACTAATATTTTAATACCTCATGTAAGTACCATGATGAAAACCAATCTCTAGAATCATGGTAAAATAATCTATTATATGTATTATATCTAAATAATTACGAGAAAGTCCATCCACATAATGTCCCTTGTCAATCCCCTCCATATCAATCCTTGTCTATCTTATCCATCTATCCATTATTTGTACCCATCATCTACCATCATATTATTCATCCTATTGTGTCCATCCTTTATTTGAGTATTAACCTTTGTGAGGGAATGTAATATGTCTTGAGAAATGTTATATAATCATCTTGGAATATCCTTCAATGGACAATTAATGAATTATATATATGGTTCCTTCATGATGTGGTCATTAGTGATCCCCTAGTCCATTCTTCTTGGGTCTTCATCCCCTTTTTTGCATTACCCTCATCCTTTTATCATCCCATCCATTATTCCATCTATATTTATCCTAGTTTCTAGGCTTGGTAGTCCCTTTTTTAGTAACCCCCATTTTGTATAGTGTATATACATATTTAAAAGACCTAAAACTTATAAATCCATAAAATGCCAACACATCTAAGTTGTCTTATATTTTGTCATCTTGTCATATGTCCTATGTACCCCAATAATCTTATCTTATGTCTTAAGTTATCCATATCATTATCATCCTACCTTGTCTTATGTCCTAATGGTCTTATCATTTTGTCATCGTACCTTATATAAACATCCTAGTCATCTTATCTTACATCTTCTACAAACCTATCCAAATTATATCCCCTAATCTAACCAAATATATAAATATATCCAAATCCATATCCTTAATCTAAAATCACATCATGATCATCACAATTGACTTGGTCCAAATCATCACCTGATCACTCATCCCATCGACTCTCATCAAGATAATTAGGCAAGATATAATGACACTACATTTAAATACTTGTGTGTTTTATTTGTCTTATATTTGTTATTTTACTTGTTTACATGTATTTTATTATTTATATATTTACATATGTTTACTTTCTTATCTCTATTTTTCTAATTTTATTAATCTTTTAATGAGTCTTGAATAATGTCTCTTTTTGTCTAATGATAAATAAACAAAGATGTTATGATGACACCAAAAGTTTTACAATGATGATTTTAGGTGTCCATAAAGATATAAAGTTAATCAGTTTCCCTTTTTATAATAATGCACTTTGGTAAAATATCCTCTTGGTCATACTTATATCATGGGGAACACTGCCTAGTGTTATATTCACATTGAATTTTATAAACTATGATGAGACTTATTACAACAATGATTGATTGACAATAGACCATACTCATCATTTATCTTGTCCTCTATCACCTATCTAATTATCTAAATTATCTAATCATCTTAAAATTATCTAATCACCTATCCACTATTACTGATTGATCAAGTAATCATTTTAAATTTATGATTTCCTCCTTCGATTGGGACATGACTGAGACCATAAATTTATTATCATTTATCACTCCCTTATATATGTCCTTTTTAGGGGCATCATCAATATTAATCACATTATGGCTCATTAATTTGATACATTTCCATTCAATTCATCCCCTTTGTCCTTTAATCACTCAATCATATCACTATTCTCTCTCATCCCCTTGACTATCACTCAAATTAAGCTACACTTGATGTTAATCTTATCAAATTAGTCTTATTTTGGATATATTCTCTCCCATGCATGTGTCATTTCTTTAGATATATTGAAAACTCATGGCATTTTATATCAATCATCTTGGTCTGTAGCTCTATTTGGCATGCATACTTACCTAGGATAGATTGAAATATTATAACATTTTATCTAATCATCATCATGTTATGATTATTTACCCATGGGATATGTCAATAACCATGACACAACAATTTCCACTCCCTATGCATATATATTTTCCATGGGAATCATCAATTTTTATCTCACTACTTAGGTCAATCTCATCTTTTAAATAATCTATCTCACATCATGCATCCCATTACCTTATCTACTCATCCATCCTACCTCTCATTTCCTCGTTTGAGAGGGCTTATGTCTCATTCTTCTCTACATGTCCCCTCAAGGGTGCATCATGTCCAATAACATCATTTACTAACCTTCACCCATGAGTGTCTTTCTTCTTTGAAAGAACATTACTCATTCCACTTCATCCACTTGTAATTCCATTTCAAAGAGGGTCAAAATTTATACACGTAAATTTTCTTTCATCATTAACATTGTTAATTTTTTCTATTTCCATCTAATTTATCCTAATATAATATTATCTTAGAGCTAGTCTAATATTTCTAATATATTCCCATCCTACACTAAACTTTGTAACATTTCATGACTAATTAATTATTATAATTAATCCCACGTATATCAAAATATTATTCTATCTAATATTTGGGAATTTAAAATTCCCTTCCAACTACCCTAGCCTATGATTAGCCACTCCTACTCCACTATATTATTTATAACCCAAAATTATATGACTAATCACCCACTAATCATGAATAAACATATAGAAATACTCTAGACGTTTCCATCTCTAGAACATTCCCTCCTCTATAATCATCCAATGAATTTTGATTCCTTGAATAATTCTCCACCATTGATCTTCTTACACATAAAATTGAAATCTAGCCATTGATCTTCATCCCTTCTCTCTATAAATAATCAACCCATCCTCCATGCAAAGGCTAATGAGAAAACTCAATGAAAATTAATTCCATAATATCTTAATCATCTTAATAATTGCATCAAAGAAATTATAGATAGTGAAGGACATCTCATATCTTATTCAGGAGAGTGTTGTATGTAATTAAAAATGCATCATGTCTATAAATCAATATTGTCTCAGAGAAGATAGAGCATACATACACTTACGATTGGGAATACACTTTGTTAAATGGAAACATGACCAATATGGGGATCTACTAAAATTGGTTAGGTGATCACTTGCCACAATACACCATGCTAGGAAGGGTTCCAAAGCCTACAATCTAACATAATCATGAAATAACCATAAAAGAGTCTTAGGTTTAATGTTCACTCTATTTTAATAAACAATAAATTAAATATAATCTAGTGCACACCAAAGCTTGGGGTACAAAGTGGGGGTTAGAAATAAAACAAACTAAAATAAACATGCATAGAAGACGTAGACTCACATCAATCTATAAAAAATCCTAATGTATGGGAGAGAAACACAACCACATTATCTATCTACTCTTATTAAGAATAAATAAAATTAGGAATACTTAACTTTGAAGACAAACCTGTCGAGCCTTAATCTCTCCCTTTACTAAGGTGCTTTCCAAGAAATTGTTGTGGTATGTAAGGATAACAAAGACAAATCAGCTTTAGGCTACGCAACCTATCTATGCATCTAAAAGACTTCTCAATAAGACAAGATCCATATCTCCAAATAAATTATGGAACTCTAAGAATTATTCCTCAAGTGAAATGGTTAATAAGCAAATTTTCATTTTTACTTATTCTTATTCACTTCTCTTCTTATAAATGGTTAGAAATGAACTTGTATATATAGGTAGATCTTTCCCTAAATCCTTATAAATATGTTAGTTATATAGGGTTGACCTATTCAACCCTATATTTTTTTGAAATATAATTAATTAGGTCTTGAGCTAGGTTGACCAATGGGATAACAAATCTCCTAATGAAAAATACCCCTAGATAATACAAGGTCAACCTAGTCAACCCTATACAATAGTAAAAGGCTAAAAAATATATAGGGTTGACCCAATTGACCTAGTACATTCAATTATTTGAAAGGGTGTCAAGGCAAGAGCAAGGAGGATAAATCATGGAAAATGAATGAAATGGGTAAGGTTGAGAAGAATAAGCTTAGGGTAAATGGTTTTAGGAGATGAGTGTGTAGATGGTAAGTGGAAAAAGGGACAACAATCTTACAAAGCACCAATGGTCTACCCACCCCTTTGCCAATGCACCCCTTAAGGATACAAAGTTTTATTAATCAATAAAAATAAAAAATATTATTTTTATACATATTCCCCACTTGAAACTCATCACGTGTCACATAAGTACAACCTAGGATGGTGCTTCAAGAAATAGAACATGATAACACAATGTTGATGCTAAGTAAAGTGTAGTAAGCAAAAAGTAAGATAAAAAAAAAGAACAAAATTGAAAAACACATACCTTTACTAACCTTAGTGTTGTAGATAAATAAGTAGACTACAACAAAAAGTGAAGTCAACCAATGTGAAGAACACTAGGTGAATCTATAGAAGTTAGTGCAAAAAAAGCCAAAAATTAATTTAAAAAAAAAAAGGCATATGATAGTAGAAATAATTTTCTATGTCATCATGAATCTAATGCATTTTATATCTTGAAAAATGGATAAATAAAAACAAAGATATAGGTAAAAGAAGGAATCTGTAGGAAAATAATTGAAGAATTTAAATTTTAAAAATGGTGTTTTTAAATAGGGGAAAGAGAAGTCATTTTGTTATTTTGACTTGTGAAAGAGAGAAAAGAGATCTCTAGAAAACAAATAATCTAGGATGGTGAGGAGATGATATGATAGATGAGGAGGGGATCTAGGAGCAGTAGTAAGTGCACTACAGGTATGCAACTATGAATATTAAGCTAGTTTTTGAGTATTTTGTTGAATTAAGTGTATTTTTAGAAAGAAAAAAATTAACATTTCTAGATGTTAAAATGAAGAAAAAATAGATTATATAGGTAGGAAAAACTAATTAGGCAAATGGGTTTGAAGGAATTAGGAATAAAGCTATAAAAAGACACTTTTTGAGGAAAATGCAAGGGGTCAACAACTAAAAACAACTAGGTCGACCCAATTGACCAAACAGGCTGGAAATAGGAAAAATCCATACTGCCAAGCCAATATATGTGTGTTGACCTTGTATATTTTATAGATTTATGACCTAGTATAGTTTACCAATTGATCTAAAAAATCTAAAATTATAACACAATACTAGGGAGCAGAAAATAAGAGGGTTGACTTAGATTTTTAAGCCAACCAAGCTAAAAATAGGGAAATTTTAGTCAAAATAGGTTGACCAAAGAACCAAAATGGTACAAAAATACATGTAAAAGGCTGAAAGAAGGCTATAATGGCTCAAAATGACCAAGTAAGGGAAAAAATGATTGAATAGGCTAAAAATAGGTAAAAATGTTTAGGCTTATTTTTTATTAAAATTGTAAAAATAATGTATTTTGACCATACATGACATTAAGGATCTAATACATCTTTTGTTATTTCTTGGTTGTAGGGATGACCCATATTCTAGAGATTGGTAGATGTATCTTGGCTACCAGATCTATTGGAGCATCTGACCATAGGTGATAGAGCTAGGCTAATAGTTATAGGCCTAGGAGGGATAGATGACATGTGTTGTATTCCCTTAAGCATGGATTTATTAGTCATATTGCTTAGATGTTGGTAAAAATTAACTAATACCTTCATATGGGAGGTGGATGGGGATGTGGTAGAGGTAGCTATCATTCTAGAGGATGTACATACCATCCTAGGGGTACTAGTAGTAGAAGCATCAGTGACTATAGTCATACTAAATAACTTGGAGGAGAGGAGAGCTTTAGCCATGTGGCATATAGGCTCAAATATGATATTATTAGGTAGGCAAGTTAGTATCCTTGATGTATATGTATCATAGATTTTGGATATTTGGAAAGTTATGATAGGATTTGTGACATAGTGAGTTCTATGTCATAAGTTAAATAGTGATGTACCATTTTTTATGGTAGCCTTGAACAAGATGATTCTAGAGGAGGGATTACTATATGATCTTTACTCTATCATCTAGGTCTAGCTTATACATGATCTCTATGAGGTGTTGGTCAGAGGGTAGAAGTGAATAAGTTTGATCATATTATTAACAACTTTGATCTATGACAAGTTTCCTATGTATTGATTAGTTGGGTTTCCTTATACAGTTCTTGTATACATATAATTGATGGTCAATTATGAGATTAGAGGTAGATATATATTATGTATACATATAATTGATGGTCAATTATGAGATTAGAGATAGATATATATTATAAGATATGATAGTGATGGTCAATTATGAGATTAGAGGTAGATATATATTATAAGATATGATAGTGATCTAATATCTATTTAGATGTGATTTTATAGGCATAACTGAGGATGAGGAGGAGAAATTGGGGTCAAATGAGACTCTATAGCCATATGACCCTACTACATTATAGGAACCTATCATGTCCCCTTTTTAGTTGACATGATCAGAATTGATGGTTAGCCTATTATGCGACCCTCGTAGGCTGATAAGATGGTTAGAGGGTCTTGATGGAGATTGGCTTGGCTTTGTTTAGCATAATTTTTCCAGTTCGATTTCGTTTGGGCTCGATCAGACATTTATTGAGGAAGATATTAATATTTGATTGATTTAATCAAATATTAATTATTTATCCTGTTTTTAATTAAAAACCCTAATTATAATTTAAGAAACCCTAATTAGGGCAAGCATATCTTTTTGAGGGTATAAGGGTTTCTCATGGAGGCCATTATTGATTATACATTGATTTTGATTTTGATATTGAAGAATTCTTCTATGAAGACTGAGCCAAGGGTTCTAAGATTCCATTGCAGTGGAGAATGCCAACTCTTCATTGTGTGCGATTTAGAGGTTGTGAGATATCAACTGATTTATTGTCAAATTGAGAGATAGCTTCATACAAAAGTTATCATAGAGGTTTATAGATTTGAGAGGTAACTTCATACAAAAGTTGTCACATAGCTTTCTAGGTATTTCTTTATTTAGTTTTTGATTCAATAAATTATATAGATAGAGATCTTCTATATTAGAGCCATATATCTTTAGATCAGGGGTTGAAAATAGACAAGTTGTGCTTTATTGGTAGCCGTACAAAGTCCATACAGGTCTGTACAGATCCACGCAGATACTGACCTCAGTAGATAGAGATCCCCAGTGACTGACATCAGCCGACTAAAGATTGATGTCAGTAGAGAAGGACTGATAGAGACTGACATCGATAGTATATCGACCAACGCCGGTGACTGTGTGTTTGACATAGCAGGCTAAAACGTCTAGATTCAAGCTCAATTTCTAGATTTGCAAAAGCCTAGGGTTTTAAGACAAAATATTTCATATTATTTTATTTGTATGACAGAGATTCAATTGTGTAATTGTCTAGAAGAACAAGTGATAAGATCTATGATTTGCTATTGAGAGACTATATTATTGTTTATCTTCTGAATTTATTCTACAAAATTGTATCTTTGTTTAGAGCTTTTGTGTTTCTATATTCCCTACTTGAAGGGGATATTACAGTGGTATCAGAGCTTATTTGACATTTTATATTCTCTATTTGAAGAGGATATTACAGTGGTATTAGAGCTTTTGACAGAAAAAGGAGCCCCTAAGTAAGGGACATTACAGTGGTATCAGAGCTTATTTGACATTCTATATTCTCTATTTAAAGGGGACATTATAGTGGTATCAGAGCTAAATCTTGCCATCCTAAGGGTTTATAGATCTTATGCAGCCATAAGAGTTGGGACCACACAGGTATAACACATGTAGTAGAGCCTTGCTTGAAGGTACCTAGGTGTTAAATCAGCCATCGATCATCATGAGTGACAGGCATGAGGGTAGCCCACCCAGGGGCCACATGTATGATGTTGATCAGGACACTAGAGATTTCTATCATGTTATGATGACAAGGCAACAACAGATGAATCAGGCCATACAGGCACTCACTACTATGGTAGAGAGGATGAACCCACCTATTAGATAGAATGGGGAACAAGGAGATAATAAGAGTGCTACTGTTAATTAGAGACCACAGCTAACCCATTCTAGGACCGTTGATAGACCTACACAGCCTATGTTTGTACAGGATGAACTAGAGGCTCCAGTAAAAGAGGCAACAGGTGATTTCCTATTTATAGATACCCTCATGGCTGTAATTGATGAGTGGAACTTATTAGATCCTCATGTTTAGGAGATGTCATTTGATTGTTTTGTTACTCTAGGGAGAGAGCACTACAGATTAGTTAGACAGGATAGGAGGCCTAGAGTTCAATTCAGTGAGCTGAAGAAGGCTACTGGCAAGCTTTCTTTGACTACTTTTGATGGCAGTGGCAAGATGATAGCTCAAGCTTGGGTTCATAAGCTTGACACATTTTTGGCATTAAGACCAATGACAGAGATAGAGGCCATCAAATATACCACTTTGCACTTGGATGGAGTAGCACATGATTGGTGGTACCATGGTATGGTAACACTTCAGCATAACCAGGTGACAGAGTACCAAGACTTTGTGGATAGATTGGTTGAGTGGTTTGATAGGAAAGATCCTAAGGTTTACTTTTGAGATCTGGCACAGTTGAGACAAACAGGTAACTTGGAGTCTTTTATTGGTGAGTTTTAGAGATTGGCAGTCATGGTGCCCAATATTTCAGAGCGTAGATTAGTAGTTCTCTTCATGGAGGGATTGATAGAACGATTAAGAGGTTGGATCAAAGCCTTTGATCCTCCTTCATTACAGATAGCTATGAAGAAGGCACGTAGTATGGAGATGGTAGCACCATCCAATAAATCTAACTCAGGAGGTACTTCTTCATCCAGGGATCATAAGTGCTCCAATGGAAATAGAGAGCAACCAGATTTTAACATAGATAAATCAGGTGTTAAGAATGATTCTAAGGCAAATCCTGTAGCACCAGCTTTAGATGGAGAGGCTCTTAGCAATCTACGTAGGAAGAAGTTGTGCTTCTATTGCAAAGGTCCCTATGATGCCAATCACAATTATCCTTTGAGGCCTAAGTGCAAGGCAAATCATGTGATGTGGGCATATTATGAGGATTCAGATTCAGAGGATTTCGAAAAGCAGGATGGTTCAAAGGAGGTGGAGGTTTCAGAGCCTAAGGTAGAGGTAGATATAGAGCTTCATAAATAGGAGGCATGCCTATCCAGCATTCAGTCAAATGAGTCATTTAGACTCCGTGGAGTTTTGGCAGGTCAGAAGGTCATCACCCTTCTTGATACAGGAGCCACACATAATTTCATAGATGCTAGATTTGTGGAGAAGCATGGAATCACTACTGAAGATTTTGAAGGCATTAGAGTTAAGGTAGCTAATGGTCACACTCTTAGGTGTGAGTGTATGATTAGAGACCTCCCCTTGTGCTTGAACAACTATGAGTTCAAGGCTGATTATTATGTGGTGAACATGGGGGATATAGACTTAGTCTTGGGTATGAAGTGGCTTCATTCATTTGAGGAAGTTACTCTTCATCTCAAGGACATGGAGGTTTGCTTTGATGTTGATGGGAAGACACATATTCTTAAGGCAATATGGGGCAGCAGCTTCAGATATATGTTTTTTCATCGGATGGAGATGCTCATACGTCATGACATGATAGAGTGCGATGACGTGTGCACATTGGCACCAACACAAGAGAGATATGAGGATGAGCTTGGTCTTGAGGTGAGTTCAGTTTAGGAATTATCACATGTGGTAGGGACTCAGCTTTCTTTTACATTCGGGTCACAGGTTGATGATGATATTACTATTTCTAGCCTTCACCATCCAGATTTAGATATTATTCAGGTAAGGAGTTTCCTTGAGTTGCCTGCTAATTTTCATTTATGGATTGGATGTTGGGGTTCTTATCTTAGTATTAGAGATGATGTGACACCATTAGATGAGAGTTGTGATGGACATGGCATGGAGTTTGTGTTGATTGACAGTGGTGGAGATCATGACTACATTTGGGATCCAGGTGGATTGATGGGTATATCATTCAGCGATTGCTTGAAGGTAAGCAATTTCAAGAGGGGTGGATTGTCATGTCCCATTTTTAGTTGACATGATCAAAATTGATGGTTAGCCTATTATGCGACCCTCGTAGGTTGATAAGATGGTTAGAGGGTCTTGATGGAGATTGGCTTGGCTTTGTTTAGCAAAATTTTTCCAGTTGGCTTTTGTTTGGGCTCGATCGGACATATATTGAGGAAGATATTAATATTTGATTGATTTAATCAAATATTAATTATTTATCCTATTTTTAATTAGAAACCCTAATTCTAATTTAAGAAACCCTAATTAGGGCAAGCATATCTTTCTGAGGGTATAAGGGTTTCTCAAGGAGGCCATTATTGATTATGCATTGATTATTGATTTTGATATTGAAGAATTCTTCTATGAAGACTAAGCCAAGGGTTCCAGGATTCCATTGCAGTGGAGAACGTCAACTCTTCATTGTGTGTGATTCAGAGGCTGTGAGATATCATCTAATTTATTGCCAAATTGAGAGATAGCTTCATACAAAATTTATCATAGAGGTTTATAGATTTGAGAGGTAACTTCATACAAAAATTGTCACAGAGCTTTCCAAGTATTTCTTTATTTAGTTTTTGATTCAATAAATTATATAGATAGAGATCTTCTATATTAGAGCCATATATCTTCAGATTAGGGGTTGAAAGTAGACAGGTTGTGCTTTATTGGTGGCCGTACAAAGTCCATACAGGTCTGTACAGATCCACGTAAATACCAACCTCGGCAGATAGAGATCCCCAGTGACTGACATTGGCCGACTAAAGATTGATGTTGGTAGAGAAGGACCGACAGAGACCGACGTCGGTAGTATATCGACTGACGCTGGTGACTGTGTGTTTGACACAGTAGGCCAAGATGTCCAGATTCAAGCTCAATTTCCAAATTTGCAAAAGCCTAGGGTTTTAAGACAGAATATTTCATATTATTTAATTTTTATGACAGAGATTCAATTGTGTAATTGTCTAGAACAAGTGATAAGATTTGTGATTTGCTATTGAGAGACTATATTATTGTTTATCTTCTAAATTTATTCTACAAAATTGTATCTTTGTTCAGAGCTTTTGTGTTTCTATATTCCCTACTTGAAGGGGATATTATAGAACCTAGTGTACAATCTACCCCAAATCAAGTGATCTAGTTCAAATTAGATGCAGAGGTAGTGAGGTAGATATGTGCATAGAGGGAGAGGATGTAACCACCAGTAGAGATGGGTGTAGATGAGATATAGAAATGGTAGTCCCTATTAGAGGAGATAGTTTTGCATCTAGATATAGTGATGTAGATGACATAGGCACATACAAAAATGTAGACCCAATTGACATAGGCACATGCAATGATCTAGACTAAGTTGGTGCAAATGTAGGTGCAGATGGTGCACATATAGGGACAAGTAGAGGGATTAAGATCTCAGATGACCTCTTTACGACATATTATTTAAAGGATTTAGGCATATACCTTAATAGGAAACATGGTTAGGCCACAAGATAGATAAGATGGAGCCCAACCATAGAGCTTGACGATTCTATATATAGTTGTACTTGTTATTATATAAAAACTCATGATATATATATATATATATATATATGATGTATCATTTTGGTATATTGATGTTGATTGTGTATGTTTTCATCATTATGGTTGTGGTTATGGATGCTTTGGATACATTTCTTTCTAGCACATGTATTTAGATTTTGTTGTATATGTTATAGGAAATATATGAGATGTGGTTTATTTTCTATCACTATGTAAAACATAAGCATGGTTAAAAATAAATAGGCAAAAAGGACTTAGAAAAATATAATCAATCAAAATGTACTACATAATATGTCAAGTTGGGAAATGTGGAATAACAAGAAAATGACTAAGTATAAAGAACTAAGGGATGATGAAACAAGATGGTAAAAATGACTTTTTTAAAACCAAAGTGAAAGATTTTTTCACCAGACTAAAATAAGTGAAATCATACTAAATCTCTTTAAGAAGTATGAAAACAATGTAATAAAATGGAAGGTATGTAAAAGGGCATAAATGGTATTAAAAACAAATTAAATTAAGTCAATAAATTATACTAAATCATGTTTGGAAGTATAAGAGAAAAATAGAATTGACAAAAGATTGGTCTTAAATTTATCACACTAATTCAAACTGAGAAGTATGAAAAATTCAAGAAATGGTTGGATTCTTACATACACTTGAAAAATAAGAAGATAAAAGTGAAAGAGAAATTAAGTAAGCATAAAACATACTAAATCAAGCTGGGAAACATGTCAATGATGTGTAACTTCATAATCAATCACATTTTATCTCATATTTAAAACATGTAATTTTGTTTGTGACTTGTGTTATTGGAAAATTTTGTGAGGAATGTCAAGTCCTATCCATAGTCTTACACTAAAACTCACAAAGAGAACATAACTAGGGTGGAAAAAGCAAGACAAATCGGGTAACAAAGGATGTGGGTAATAGGAAGGAAAAAGGTGGTAATTTGTGAGGATGGTTGGGTCCTATTCATAGTCTTATAATATAAATCACAAATGAAATCCTAAGGGGAGTGATCAGTAGATAAAAAAATATTTATCAATAGTAAATATGAGGGATATAGGGAATGAAAAAGGGAGTGTAAAAATCAAGACTTAAGTGTATTATGAGAAGACCTTAGGAGACAAGAGGCATACTAAATACATGAGAAGACACTAAGTGACTAGTGACCATCAAAGTGCAAAGGAAACCTATTCGCTATAGACACAAATCTTTGTAGGCATATAAGCATGATACTAAGATCAACTCATGAAGGTATATTGGTACAATAAAAAAAAAAAATAGACCTACCTTCACATGATCTATTCCCCATTATTTGGGACCCCATACAGAGCCATCAGACTACTGTGAAGATTGGGTACTTGCATGATAAAATAGGTAGCACTAAATTATTTTTTTATTCTCTTCTTCTGATCTACTGGCCTACCATTCCCCAAAGGAACTTAGCTCTACCATTAGGCTAATTATGGAGTTTGAGCTTTGAATAGTACAAGAAGATGTGATTTGACTTTTAAGAATATTTTTGCCTTTTATATCATTATCTTTTGTAAAATGATTTAGATTTTAACTTTTTATGTCTTTTGAAGATTCTTCCTCCATATGGATTTGTAATGACCAAGAATGAGAGATGTAGTGATACACATGAATGAGCTTTAGGCTAAGGATAAAGGAAGCTAAGTAAATAAAGAAAAAGATTGACTAAGACACTTAGGCTTAACAATGAACTAGTATGTGATCTTAAATTTTAACCATGTATTACTTATTTTGTGAAAAAGGAAGAATGGAAAAAGGAGATCCAAAGGTGGATCAGTAAAATGAAAGTATAATGAGATGCCTTGTCTTCTAACTAATCACATGGTAAAATAATACAAGGACCAAAAGGAACAAGGTTTATATAACCAAGTCACAGTGACAATTATCTATGAAAAATAGAGATAAGAAAGCAAGAAATCATGAAGACACAAGAAGAGAGTTTTGATAAAAATTAATAAATAAATATAAAGTAATGATAAATAAATACAAACATATGCAAATATAAATGATAATATAACAAAGATAGAGTAACAAAAATTAAGATCACTATATAAGAAAAATATGAATTTAACACAACATCAAATGATATAATAGATAAATAAGAATGAAATTGGAGCACACATCCAATAAAAAAATGTAAATGTAAAGGCACCATGAATTTACTCATAAGTAATAATAAATATATCTAGACACATTATCCAAGACATCAGAATACTATCTAAGAAGCTGGATATAAACTACTACTAATGTCTCATCAATCTTCAATGAAAATTGGGAAAATACTTCTCTACTAATCTCCTCAATTGAAAAAGTAGGAATAATTGATAGATCATGGTAAGAAAAATTAGTCAAGGGATGCTCAAGAGAATGCATGGGAGTATCCTCTATGGGATATGTAAGGATCACTAGTGGAGAAGGATCCATGGGTCAAAGACTCATAGGTGGAAAATATCCACAGGAGAGGGAAGGTTCATAGGTGAAGGAATCATGGGTAGAGGCATAAAAGGTGACAAAGGGACCATATGAAGGGATGGAACCATAGGAGGTGGATCCATGGGAGAAGAAGGAGGAGGCTTATTATGGGAATAACTTGTGGGTGTAATGGAATAAGGTCCAAGAATAAATATAAAGTGATCTTTAAGGTGTTGTTGAAGGATGAGATAATGATCAGTGTGATGGGTGCCACATTGGTGCCATAGACAATATACCTCACCATACTTAGGTATATATTTAGGTCTAACCTTTGGGGGAGACATGGATTTATCTGAGGCAAGAGAGAAAGGATGCAAAGTATCAATCTATTGTCATAACTTGTGATAATGGGTATAATAATGATTATCTATCCCATGGAATCAACATATACACTTGTGAGTGGTTCTAGGAGAAGCACTCATATAAGGAGGTATAATAGGAGTGGAAGAAGCTAGAGAAGACTTGTCATCCCATTTAGTGGGAAATGGAGTCATCTTAGGTAAAGGAAGCAAACCATCACCAAGGCAAGGTGGTGATGGAGGAGGACTATAACTAGGCTTAATAGAAAGAGTAATGGGATGAGAAGCAAGGGTAGGTTTAGAAATAATAAGAATGGTAATAATATCAACTATAATAGAAGAAAAAATGGGATCAACTATAACAAGAGTGGGAATTGGCTCTGATAAGGGATTTACTGAGTGAGGAGTGAGATATATATAAGTTATAATAAGGGTAGCACTAATCATAGGAGTAAACCAACTACAATGACTAGGGTACCTATCAAAATGGTAAGGTCTGCTCATAACATAATCCATGAGCATACTCCTATGAGGCTCCTCAAAAATCGGAGGTGTTGGCACCATCTCTACCCTATGATAAATAGGAAAATTACTAAAATTAAGAACAATAAATTAATGAATATAGGAATATAAATGAAAAAATTCAAGTAAATAAGAATGGTAATGGATAATTTTAACATTACAGGCCTATACAAGACTACCTAAGAATGAATCATCTAAAGAATAACCATCATCATAATTTGGGGTATGAAGATCAATGACACAATTAGGGATAACTTTGTCATCTGAGTAAGTGTGGTGAATATAATGCTAGGTCTTTGTTAAGACTAAGGGAATATCATCACAAAGAAACTTGTAAGAACAAGGCTACAAGGAAGTAGGAAACTAAAAGATGAGGTGAGGTAAGAGATCAAAAGTTTTGATTTTGAGGTTAATCTCATCAGGCTCATCATCATCATCAAAATCTAAGAGGTTATGAGGAATGTTCCCAATGAGTTTGGGATGTCCATTGTAACCTCAATTTTAATTAATGGGAAAATTAAGATGCTACAAATCATAAAATGGAATGTTGGGCAAAGCTTCAAGAGTAGGAATCTTGAAGGCACCATGGTCTTGGAATTGTTTGAAATTCCAAGGGTTAGTGTCACCCTAAATCCTATAAATGGATCCATTATGAGGGAATTTAACACATTGGTAGGTGGAATAAGCAATGTCTCTAATATGGTGATTCTATGGACTACCAAGTAAGATGTTATAAGAAAGGGGAAAGTTAAAGATCATCACATTCACATGAATGGTGACAGGTGGGATGGTAATGTGAAGCCACACACAACCTAGAGGAGGCATTTTCCTTCTATCATATCCTTGACAAGTGCTACATTTAGACTTGAGATTTCATTCTAAATATCTAAGGGTCTTAATCAAGTCAAGAGAAGAAACATAGGTGTTATAACCCTCATCAATCAATGCATAATTAACTTAGATATCACTTATTTAAACATAAATGAATATGGGAGGATCATCTGCATGAAGCGAAATCTCATTAGGAATCATAGAAGATAAAGAAAAATTTAAGGAAAGAGAAGTATTCATAGTTTCATCAACATTGATAGGAATCTCTTTACATTTTTGTAATATACTATCCATATATCTATATAAGGATACCACCCATCCTACTAGGGAGGATGAGGGACATTCATCTCAAATAATAGTTGCATAAGAAAATTTATATGATGTGGAGAAGTCCTCGTAATCCCAAAGAATATAATATGGGATGGGAAATTAGTGAGTTTTGTGATGCAATCCCACTCCTCATAACCCATAATGAGGTTATTAGATAGAGATGCATAATTATTAAGGAGGTCCTTGGAAGGATGAGCCAAAGTACATTGGAATTTTTTTTGATAAAAAGAAGGTTATTAATCATGTTGTGATTATGAATTAGTTGGGTCAAGCTAATTTTGAGAATTGGTAAAATAAGTTTTAGTATAAATTTAAGTATCATTAGTGTTATAAGATGATGGAAGAGTGGTAGATATGGAAAATGAAGTGTTATCCAAAGGAGAATCAAAAATTAGATCATCAAAAGTAATAAGGTCATATTACCCTAACTCATTTAAATGAGTTGGAGAAGAATCCTAGATAACATGATATGTTCTAGATGAAGGATGAGTGTAGATAGGTTGAGAATAGATAAAAGAAACCACCCTTCACATATTATTCATGCTAACCACATTCTCTTTGGAAGTGGTTTCAATAAGACTTTCTATATTATTGGTGTAAGGGGTGGCTTTGTCTTGATTGTCTTGAATAGGTTGATGATTAGGAAGAGGGTCTTTGTAGCTAACTAAATGATCATTGGCTTGATTTAAGGATTGAGTTTTATCATGTGATTTAAAGTATTTAAAAGAAATTTCATAAGCTTGTTGATGTTTTAAATGATATAATTGTGATCAAAATTAGGACAAAGAAGAAAATCCATAGCTAAATAACAAATTTGTCTATAGGTCTCATGAGAATGACCCTAACTAGAATGAAATAAACAAAACTTGTTAGCATCATACTAGGATTTTGTAAGATGGGTAGGGTCAAGATCTTGTGGAAGAGGCCTAGGTAGATGCTTAATCAATTCAACTAAGGATATAGGTTTATGAACATTGATGTTATTTGGTGACAATAAGTGAGTATTGGTATATTGTTAAGAAGGTGGAGTTGGTTTTGAAGAAGGGGTAAGAATGACATCTTGAACATTATGAAATGTGTTATAAGAATATATAACAACATAATCAATAATATTGTGATTTTTATTCTTAAGAGACAAAGACCCACAGAAGGTTGGGGTGGATTGAATTGATGCATAAGGAAATCTTGTCATTTAGCTTGGTCATAGCCTCTTCCAATGTACATGGAGAGAGAGTGCAGTCTCGATATTAAAAATTAGGAAAAAGGGCATTGGTAAAGAGATGGAAAAGATTATCATTAGCCATGTTATGTTCACATTTATTTGATAATGTTTTCCACCTTTTAAAAAAGGCTTGAGAAGTTTATTTTCAAGTTGTTTGTAGTTTATGAAGTGGGCCAAAGTGTTTTTGAGAAGATCACTAGTTTGGAATTCTTGAACTAAAGCATTCATTAAATCCTTCAAACTAGAAATGGAATGAGTTCTAAGTTGGTTGTACCAATCCAAGACATCAGTTGCAATATTTTTGGATAAAAATTTGGTAGTGGTAAAGGTGTCCAATTTGATCCAATCCTTAAAAAGATTTCCAAATGTTTTAATATGAAGGGTGGGATTGATTAATTCATTACAAGAAATTGTAGGTGTGATATGCCCAGTATAAATGTTAGAAATTTGATTAGTGATAGGTTTATTTTGGAGATGATTAATGGTTTTGTTTACCAAAGGAGGTTTAGGAATGAGATTTCCTTGAGAATATCAAAAAGGAAGAGGGGAAACATTTTGATTATGTCTACCCCAAGTTGTTGGCTATAAATGAGACTGAAGATGAAGAAAGTGGTTTTGCATTTTCATCATTTGATTTGTGTTATGATATTGAAAGGTATTAATTTTATTGAGTGTTTGTAATAATAGATGGTGTGTTTTATTAACATTTTTAGAAGCATTAGATTTGGTATTAGTGGCTTGGGTACCACTATTAGTGTTAATAATAATTTGAGAGGAATTATGAGAATGTGAGGCACTAGTGGAAAAATTTTCTTATGTATCAAAAGATGGACTAATTAATGGTTGAGAAGAAGAAACACTAATAGAATGATTACCTTGGGTAGTAAATGATGCACTAGTGGAAGGATTAAGGATAGTGGATCTTATAATAGGCCCACTAGATGTAAAACATGGCATGTTAATGGATATACTAGGCATGAAGGTGGAAGAAGTTAGATAAGAAGAGGTCATGATATGAGAAGGGGTCATAATGAAATGAAGAGGTTGAGAATCAAAGAAAGCGGTACCCCTAAATCCAATTAAGATTATAGGAGTATGTGAATGAGGCTCTTCAACTTGACCACTAATCATAAGATTGTAAGTGCTAAAATGATATTTTCCTTGATGTTGAGGAAATTTAGAGATAAAAAAGATCATTTCAAGGGTATAATATAATTTGGGTTTGTATTCTAATCAGAAGAGAGGATCAAACTATGAAGAGGTACTAGGAGGGGTCCCATAGTTCATTGTGCGAGAGGTAATATGAATATTACTAGCATCCAAGAGAGGAGCCCTACTTTGTCTATGGGAGACCCTATGAGGATTGGTAAAATTCATCATATTTGTTGACTAAAACTTAGTATTATCATCAAACAAAAAGTCCATGATGAATGGAAAGAAAGAGAGATGAGAAAGCAAGAAAATAAGAAATGATAGAAATAGTACAGGGTCAACTATGTTGACTTAAGAAAAAAATAGGGTCTGCAAACTATATAGGGTTGATTGGGTTGATCTAGTACAATGAATATAACTAGAAAAAGAGGAAATAGGTTCTACATACTATATAGGGTTGATTAAGTCAATCTAGTATAGTGAATAGAGGCTAAAAAAAGGTACAAGGTTGACTAGGTCAATCTAGTAAAATAGATGGGGAGATTTAAGAAACTTATGACATATTTATGGACTAAAATAAGATAAATTTCATAAGTAATTTAAAAAATGATAGAAAGGAAATATATAATCAATTATATTAATGCTAGCCAATCCAATTGAGGCACACAACACAAAACCTTATACCAACATTGTATAATGCAAGTTTTTACAATATAAAATATAATTGAGAAAAGAGAAATCAATAAACTTGGAAAGTAAAGAGCTAAATAATTTTCCAAATTTAATGTTTATTAGATTAATAAGATATGGTTTTAAATGTGATGGAAATTTGGTTATAAACAAGTAACTAGAATGGTAATTTAAGGATGGTTTCAAGTAGTTTGGGTTGAAAAGGACTATATTAAAAATGATACAGGCTTGGTATTGGGGCCTACCCCCTCACTTCACACACCACAAAAAAAAGGGTGGCATGTGCTTATATATAATATACCATTAACCATGATTTATACTTGACCAAAGTATCAAGTCAACTTCCCCCTTAGTGATGAAATCCAAGTAGGTTGGCCTTAGCTAGAAAAACTATAAATTTTTTTTTTAAATAATGTGATTTGGTTGTGTGTGCATAAAATATAAAAATAGTGAAACTACATGATTAATTTAAAACCACCTTATTAATTCTATGTGATATATTTTAAGCATGAAAGCAACAAGAAAAAAAAGTGTGAACTAATTACTAGCATATAACGTTAATTCTAACTTTGAAACAAGGTAAAATGTTGATATAGTCAATAGTATATGCAAAAAATATAGAATAGGATTGTTAGGGTTGAACTTGTACTATGGAAGTAAGGTCTAAAAATGAATAGTGTAGGAAGAGTCAACCCAATTATCCAAACAACACATAGAACATATAACTAGGTTGGCAAGGTCAATCTAGTTGACTATGCAAGGAAAGTTTGGAAGACTTAAAAATATGAAAGGAAAGACTATAAAGAAAGAGATAAAGAGATATAAAGTAACCTTTGTGGATCAAAGATGAAGATAATGAAGATTTTTATTCAAGAACCTTGGTATATGCTTGCAAATTCTACTAACTAGGTTGACTAGGTCGATTAAGCTTTATAAAAACCTATTATTGAGTGCTTTAAATGTATAGGGTTCAATGGGTTGACCTAGTATGCTAAATATAATCTATAAAAATGTATAGGGTTAACTTGGTTAACCTATTAGTCTGTACTAGAGGTTTGTAAATCTAAAACCCTGTACTATGTCGATAGGATCGATTTAGTAGCTTGTACATAAAAAATTGTGCATATAAGTTAGATATTAGGTTGACAAAGTCAATCTAGTATGGTAAATATATGATAAAAATAATTATGAAAGAATGAAATAAATAAATTAAATAAGTTGAACAAATATTACAAGTTTTATTTAACGTTAGGTTCACCAGAATATAATATGAAGGTGAAGCCAAAGTAAAGCTAATGCTAAGAATAAAATAACATGAAGATAATCCAAATAGTGGTGTGATAGGATTCATGTCAGGTTCACCATAATGTATGTAATAATAAATGCATCATGCCTATAAATCAATCATGGCTTGGATAAGATAGAGCATACCTACACTTTTGATTGGGAATACATTTGTTAAGTGGGGGAATGACCAATATGGGGATCCATTGGACCTGATTAAGAGATAATTTTTCATAATACACCATGATAGGAAGTGTTTTAAAGCCTATAGTCTAACACAATAATGCAACAACCCTAAAATATTTCTAGGTTTAATGTTCACTTTATTCTAATAAATAAGAAACTAAATCTAATATAGTGCACACAAAAGCTTGTGGAAAAAATTAGGGGTTATAAATAAAACAAACTAAACTAAACATGTGTAGAAGACATATACTCATGTCAATGTATATGGAATAATAATACATGGTAGAGAAGCACAATTACATTATCTATATACTCTTACAAAATAAAAATAAAGTTAGGAATATTTACCTTTGAAGATGAACCCATTGAGCCTCAATCTCTCCTTCGGCCAAGGTGCTTTGCAAGATATTATTGTGGTATGTAAGGATAACAAAGAAAAATAATCTTTGGGATACTCAACCTATCTATGCATCCAAAAGACTTCTCCATAAGATAAGATCCATATCTCCAAAAAAATTATGGAACCCTAAGAGTTATTCCTCAATTAGAATGGTCAATAAGTAGATGTTCATTCACACTTATTCTTATTCACTTCTCTTCTTAAAAATGGTTGTAAATTAAATTGTATATATAGGTAGATCCTACCCTAAATCCTTTCAAATATGTCAACTATATAGGGTCAACCTAGTTGACCCTATATGTTTTTAGGAGATAATTCACTAGGTCCTCATCTACATCAGTTGAGGGGATAACAAAGCTCATAATTAAAAACACCCCTAAAAAATACAAGGTTAACCCATTCAACCCTTTACAATAATAAAAGGCTAAAAATTGTATAAGGTTAATCCAATTGATGTAGTATAGTCAACTAGTTAAAAAGGGTTTATGGCAAAGAGCAACGGAGATAAAGCATGCCAAATGACTGGAATGGGTAAGGCTGAGAAAAATAAGATTAGGGTAAATGGATTTAGGAGATGAATGTGTAGATGATAAGTAGAAAAAGGGACAATAATCTTATGAATCACCAATGGTATTCCCACCCATTTCTTGGTGCACCCTTTAAGGCATGCACTTAGAGAGATTAAGACTCGATGGGTTCTTACAAGATACAAAGTGTCAGTAATCAATAAAAGTTAAAAATATTGTGGATACAAGTGTAAATTTCTTTAAAAACTTGTTAAAAAATGATTTAAATAAAAAAATGATATTTGATCAAAAATTTCTACATGTGATCCCCAAATTGATGAAGCAAGAGGATAATGAAGTTCTTATAACTACCAATTCTAATGAATATCTAAAATTTGTACTATCCAAAATGAATCCAGACAAAGCCCCTAGCCTAGATGGCTTTCTAATTGGGTTTTTCCAAAAAAATTGGGACATCATAGGGGATGATGTGGTTATAGTTGGTAATGAATTCTTTACTTCAACCCAATTGTTAAAATAATTTAATCACACTTGTATATTTTTAATCCCTAATTAGGAAGGGGAGGTGAATTTTACAAATTTTCATCCCATTAGATTATGTAACCCCATTTATAAAATCATCATAAATCTTATATCTATAAGGTTGTGGCCAATCATGGAAAATATTATTTAGTCTCAACAAGGAGGTTTTGTTCTTGACAAACAAATTCAAGATGGTGTTATTGTTGTTCATGAATCTATCCACTCTATGGAAAAGAGTAAAAAAATTGTAATGATTTTAAAATTAGACATAGCTAAGGCATATGACAAATTAGATTGGAGTTTTTTAGGTAGAGTTTTGGCTCCATTTGGATTTTAGGATAAATTTCCAAAAATCATCAGATCTTACATTTCTACTTGTATTTTCTTGGTGCTTGTGAATGGCATTGCCCAAGGTTTTATCAAAAGTGCCAAAGGAGTGAGAAAAGGGGATCCCTTACCCCTTTCTCATTCATCATTATGGCCAAGTCTTTTATCATATTCATTTCAAAAGTGGTGGATTCAATAGACCTAAAAGGTTTTAGACTAGCATGCCACATTAAGCTCATCTCCCTTCAATAATTTGTAGATGACACCATTATTCTAGCTAAGTATTCTATTCAAGAAGATAGAGTGTTAAAAAATTGGTTATGTACGTAAGAGGTTCAAATCAGAAGGTTAATTTTGATAAAATCTTTGTTTATTTTTTTAATACTCCTATTGCTATAAAATCTAGAATTGTGCATTTATTAGGCTTCCAAATCAAATTTTTTCCTTCTTATTACCTTGGCATGCCTCTTTTTAGTAATCAACTTAAAATTTCTATGTGGAATTTGTTAATTGAGAGATTCCAAGGGAATCTATCAGGTTGGAAAGGTAAGCTTATATCATAGGCAAGTAAACTTTTCTTAATTAAGAGAATATTCCAAATCCTTCCTTTGTATCTCTTTTCTCTTTTTAGTCTTCTTAAGAACATTGAAGATAAGTTAGTTAAAATTCATTATAATTTCCTTTTGAATAGAGTTGATGAGAGAAATAGGTTCCACCTTATCACTTGGAATAAATTTTGTACCCTTAAAAATTATGGAGGTCTTAATTTAAGGAACTTCTAGTTGATGAACAAAGATCTTATCTCTAAGTTTGTTTGGAGTTTTTAAAATAATATTAACACCTAGGCTAAAGTTTTGAGTTTCAAATATTTAGAATAAAGATCAATTTTTTAGGGGTTCACATTTTTGGAATTTCTTGATTTTAAATAAAGATATAATTCCCATAGGTTCTAAATGGAAGATTGGTAATGTTTTTAAGGTTGAATTTTGGAAATATTCCTAGGTCTTAGATCAACCTCTTAGTCAAATTGATACTTGGTATTACTTACAAGAGTATATCTAGAATACGTATGGACACAAGGTCCATGAATACTGGTAGGTGGTTAAAGGTGTAAAAATTTGATCTTAGATAACATCAATTAGGAAGATATTATGATGATATCTAACTTGAACAATATTTTGAGAAATTTTAACTTATCTCTCAATAATATAGATGACTGGTTTGTTTGGCAAGAGCCATTTAATGGACAATACCAAGTAAAATTGGGATAATCTTTATTGGAGTAGAATCTTGATTCATCACCAATTGGGAGAAAATATGGGATACAATTTCTATTCTTAAAATCAATTTCTTCCTATGGGTTGTAGTTTAAAACAAAATTCTAACCATGGATAATTTAATAAAAAGAGGGTGCATTTTGACTAATAGATGCATCTTATGTGAAAATGACAATGAATATATTTTCCATCTATTTGTGGATTTCCCTTATAATTAGGAAATTTGGAGTTTTTTAAAATCAAATTCAATGTTATTTGGGTGCATGCAGGTTCTTTTTTGGAAGTATGGTAGTCATGGTAGTGCCCCTTTTAAAATGTCCTGATCAAGAAGTTATGGAAGCTCTCTTTGCCTCATATCATTGGGGGCATTTAGGGAGAGTGTAATAATAGGATTTTTAGAGAAAATAAATGTGTCAATAAAATTCTATCCAAAAGGATCCTTGAATCTATTCTATAAAACTATAATATATGACCTAATGATAAAGGTAAAAGTCTTTTTCCATTTGAACAACTTCCAGACCTTAACTAACAAATTAATCCTTATGGTCTTGGTAAGACTAATCCTAAAGATGAGAATAAAAAAATAACTAAATGTATACCCCCCCACTTTATGATGGTTAAAGCTCAAATTTGATAAAACTTCCAAAGATAACCCAATCCCAATTGGAGGATGTGGTATTCTAAAAGACCATCAAATAAATTTTGTGGCAACTTATGCTAGAGATGTGGGTATTAATTCCAATAATTAGGATTAATCCCTTACTACTCTATGGGTACTAAAATTAACACAATAGTTAGGAGTTCAATTGCTCATTATAGAGTGAGAATATCTAAATATCTTAAATTGTCTATCTAGGAAAAAAGCTATTAGATGGACTATTAAGAAAGTGGTAGAGGAAGTTATCTCCATTCTAGACTTTAGGTAATAGGCACTCATTTGACACATTTATCATGAAGGAAACATGATAATTGTTTGGTTTGAAAATAGGGGCATAGACTCATTGGGTCAGTCTACTTGGACGGACATTGAATAAATTCCTAGGGACATCATCCAAAGGATTAATGGTGAAGGTATTTACAATGAACAAATTAATTGAGGAAATGGGGGACTTCCCCAAGTCTAGTCAAAGGAGTTATTGGGAATTTAGACTTGTATCTAGTCTTAGTAATTTACATTTAATTTTCCTCTTTTTAGGTCTCTTTTAGAAGCTTCTAGATTTGGATAATATCCTTCAAGTATTGATTTCTAAAACCAAAGGCAACAAGAAGACAAATCTAGGGATTTTCCATTTTTTAGTTTATTAGATTTGGGAAAGACTTATTCTCCCTTATTCTAGAGTTACTATGATCAAAATGGGGCTATTGAATATGATTAAACCTAAATTTCCTAAATAAGTCAAGAAGAATGATTTAATTTTGGAGGCCTTAAATGTTTGGGGTTTTCCAAGGTTCATGAAAAAAATTGAAGGGCATGATAGATACATTTTAAATATCTTTGCTAATGTTTAGGAGTACAAAATCCCAAAAATAAATGGGGTCACACTAGAAATCATGGAGCATCTGACTACTCACATTATAGGCTTATAAATGAGGAAACCAAAATCATCAAATTTGATAGGAATTATAATAGAGAAAAGGATATTTTTTTGGAGGAAGTAGAAACCTTGGAGACTTTGCATAATGGATTTGATTATGAATCTCTATCAAGGACATTTGGAGAATTTTGTTTCCATCTGATGCAAACTATCAAAATTTAAGGTAGGTACAAGGTTTTCATATGGTCCCTATTCATTTTTATAAACTATTTTAGGCATGTTGTCCCTTTGAGCCTCCCCTTCTACATTCTTATCTCTTTAGAAGCCTCCATTTTGAAATATAAAAATGGAAACTACCTTGTTCCAAAACATGAATGGATTATTTTCTTAATTCATAAGTACTTTAAGAGCATGAATCAGATCAATCCTAAAGTTTCTCATCCTTGGAATACAATTATTGAGGATAAAATTGTGGACACTAGAAATATTCAGAAGGGTTGGATCAATTACCCTGACAGTGTTCACAAGAGTTATAAGGTTAAAGATCCCAAAAGCCTAACTATTAAATTTCCTAAATGTTTAGAGGTAAAATCTACTAAGAACAAAGATAACATAAAAAAAGCATCTGAGGAATGTGACCAAGGTTACCATTATGCCTGTTAACCCTCTAGATAAGAATGGTAAAATAAGTCAGACATCTTAGTTGAAGAAGATAGGTCTGGGCTAGAGGATGCCAATAAAAAAGGACCTAGGTGAAACTAGTAAGACTTCTCATCCTAAGCTTCCTAAGTATAGAAAAAGGAAGACTCTAAGGACAAAGTTCAAAATTATTTTAATAATCAAAATCAAGAGTTAGATGAAAATTTAAATAATTTAGTGAGTTCTTTGAAAGGTAATCAAAACACTAACAAGATAGTAGAAGAATTGGATCTCCAAAATTCCATCATGCATTGGTTCATAAGGGAACTAATAGAAATAAAATATAAGGTTAATTATTTATAGTAGGAGAATGATAGAATGATTCAAACCAATGATTTTGAATATGTTAACCAATAAATGCAGAGTCTTCAATTTAGGGTTGATATGTTGGAAAATGAGAATGATAAGCTTAAAAATAATATCATATTTTTGGTGAATTTTAGCAAGGCTGACATGAATGAGGGGATTCAAAATGTTGAGAATCTTAAATTTCACTTGGGAGAGCTATTTGACATAAAGACCTCTGGCAAAGGTAAAGTCAAATGACTTCAATGCAATGGCTACCAGAAAGATCTTGATAAAGAAAAGTCATTATTACAAATTGACTCAAATCTCAAAAGAACAAAAAGTTGATGAGAGGACATCTCTAGAAATATCAATATGGATTAGGTTCCTTTTTCTTATTTTGTGGTGTTTCAGATGTTTCTTAGTTATTTTTGGGTTGTGTTTTGGCTATTTTTGGCCCTATTTTGTTTTTAGTATTTTTATGGACCTTAGTAGTCCTTTGGTTTTTTTTCTTGTACTTATCCTAGGGTTTGGGGACCCTATTCAAACCCCCCATTTAACCTTAATAAAAATATATATAACCCAATGAGTGTGCAAATATTACCCCAATGTACAAAGGTATCCCATGGGTGTAAATAATGTCACACATTTGTATCTTCATGTATCATATGTGACATGTATATCCTATATCACACTCATTTATACTATGCAAATCATGTATTATGAAAATATATTTTCATTTCTTGATGTATATGATAAATAACATCAATCAATGATATATACTAGATGAACATGTCATGCATAGATATTGGTTATGCATTTTTTGGATTTAATATATTTTTTAAGTTTTGAAGTTTTTTAATTTTGTATTTTGTATTTTTTTAATTTTAAAACATGTCCTTATTAACCTATGATCCCATAAAATGTATTTTCACATGTGGGTCATGAATCAAAAAATTTTAATGACACATTCCATGGTCTATAAATAACATATATATCATTGTAAAAATTAAAGAAATGATTATTTGTTGTAGAATATCTAGCATCATAATCATAATTTACATGATCTTGTAAATATTGTGTGGCTCTTATATCCATAGTCGCCATTAGATTCATTGTATGCTATGATAATATGTTGTTTATTTTAAAACACATGCACAATATGTTTTTAGAACTTCTTAAGATGTGATGCAGTATGTAATGTCTTTGAAATCATATATATTATTGATTTAATGGACATTGTAAATTGTTCTTCAATGGAATTTTAGTTACATTTATCTAATTTTCCTTCACATCATAAACTTGTGTAGGTTTTACAATAGGTTATTGTGGAGGTGGAGGATTAAGTATATTTGGTTACATGGGGTACTCATGTGGAATGCTTGGAACTGTAACCACTCAATTTCTATATATATATTTCAAGAATCAATGTATCTAAGACTGGATGACTTTTATCTTATGTATCCATAGACATTTTTCCCACTATTGTAAATAACTCAAAACCAAGTAGAAATGTATGTAGGCCCAACCATAAGTGGCAACATAGTCCCCCTAATAGAGTTTTATCATTTTTCATCGATTCATTTTAATTTAAAAGTAATATCCAACAATATTTTGTGTATACCTAAGAATAGTAGGCAATGTCATAGTACATTATGTTTTCACTTGCCCATTATCCACCATAGCATTATATATATGACATGAGATAATGAAAACACATATAAACAAAGGTGGATTAGTAAATCATCATCAATAATTTCATCATTATAGAATGTAACTTTAGTCTGATGCAATTGTGTATATTTAAGTGCAATAATAAGACCATTTATAGGATGAGCCTCCTTAATTATATAAGCATAATAAGTCAAAATATGATGCACATTGTAAGTCATGTGTACCTCAAGATTAGCCTTGATTTATTGTGTTTCATGTTTTGGAAATTGATATGAAAATATATTAAGTTTCACATAAGGTTTTGTAAATGAATATTTCATAGGTATATTAAAATAATTTATCTCAATATTTTTTTTCCTAGTTAAACATTTTATCTTTGTATCTCAACCCATAACATCTATTATTAGAATAATTTTCACAACTATGCCAATAACAATATGAATTTTATTGAACCCATAATTTTTTTATTTTGTCATATCAACCTCCATTATCAGAGGGAGAAATATGAGACTTAACTCAAGTATATTTAGTAAATAAATATTTTTAGGTCTTAATAATCATGTAAATTACCTCCTTTAAGAAGCCAAAAGGACACCTTTTTTATTAGGTTAAGAAAACACATTAATCATTATTTAAACCTATTCTTCATATCATTATCCTTAAATATAAAATTTAGTTTTCTTTAAAACTTGGCACAAGAAGGTGTAGGAGGGTTAGCCCCATATTTATCATGTTCATGGAAATGAGATTAACTTCATGGTATTTAACTATATGGAACATGTCATAAATACATTGGAATCATTTAAACATAGAGAATCATAGATAGGCACAAGTAATGTTTGATTATATATGTGTTATAATCATCCATAAGATCTCTCATTTTTAAAAACATAGTCTAATAATGAATCACAAAGTCACTAATGGGATCATTAGGTCTTTGATTGAGTTTTCAAATTTAATCATATGAGACCTTATCACTAATTTTATAGAAATTTGAGATAATATTTGATCAACCAAAGGATTAAAAACATGTACTGATTGGAAATGAATATCATAAAAACATCATTATAAATAATTCTTAAATATCCTAGGACAAATATTTGTTAGTAACTTATCATTAAAGTAATAATATAAGCATGCCACATAGAAAGATCTAATATGTCATTATAGATTAAAATTACCTTTTACGATGTAAGATTATGTGCAACAAATCCTATAGGAAATGGATAAGTTAAAATATATGGGGCCAAAGTGTTGTGTAATAATACTTGATAATTACATGAATGACCTACTATATAAGAACGTTGTTCCACTTGGAAAAACTTTTCTTGAATATAAAGAAGAGTTTATATTGTTATTTATTATTAGGAATAAGAGATTAAATATAATGAGTTGTTATCAGATGAGTTTAAAGATTATAAGTCAAAAAAGTATGTTGTTTATGGATAAACATATAAATTTGAGGATTTTCTTGTGTTTTCCCCACACCAAGTGTAGGCATAAATTGTGTAGCCATATATGTAGACACATGAATAGTAATAGTAGGAATAATGATTTGGATAAATTATGTAGATTATATGCCTCTAAATTTTATATTAACTTATAAATTAAAATTTTAGTATTTCATTCCTTAAATTTAGATTCCTTAGCAAGATTTTATTTTCATCTCTGCCTACATGTAACAATGCAACAATTATTCATGTACTAATATTAACATAGTATGTAAGTTCACATTAATCTATGTATTCAAAATGACCATGAAAATTATTATAATAATTTCCTTTATTTAAAATCCACATTAATTGTATATTCCATTTTGATTATTTAAAAATTATTAAAAATTATTAATCAAATGTGAAAGTTGAAACCTAATAGAGGATATACCTAAAACTTTAAGATAATAAGAAACCCTAAGGTAGAGTAGACCTAAGGTTTTTCATTATAAATTAAATGATCAGGTTCACTAAAATATTTTACTTATTTTGTGATTAATGTGATATAAATTAAGTAAAACTATGAATATTCAAATTATGTAAAATAGGTCAATAATCATACAAATATGAATGTAAAGTATTAGATTAATATTGCATGTGTTATATTAAGGATTGACAAATAAATATGGAAGAGATGCACTTAGATTATTTTTTAATTTTTTTCTCATTTTTCATCACTATCCTTTATAAATTATATATGTATGCTTTATAACCTTTCAAATTAGGAAAAAGGATCTCAAACTATGTGTAGATTATGTTGACAAAACTCACACCCCTATGATGAGTTGTCTTATCTAGGATCTTCCAATTCTTTCCCTATTAATTGTGTAAGTCCATAAAACATTATACCATTAAAAATAAACCTATACACATCTCATTTTTTTAATATTACCCTTATTCTTGTGTGTGATATCTATTTTCCTTATCTTTGAACATGAATCACACTTTTAACACAAGATAACAATTGAAAATGGTCTATAAATTTGGTTTAGATAGCCCCAACCACTCCCCACTAGGTTGATAAGTGTTTAATATGTTATAAAATAATAAATATGTCTCAAAAAATAAGTATATCTACCACCTAGGTGTGTGCATGCACACCATCTTGATCAATGCATAATTTAATGCAATGTTTAGCTTAAGACAATTGGAACCATGAAAATTTGACCTATGTTTGCATTCAGAATTGGATTTAGGGATTATATTTTTATGGATATTTATATATTTATGAAATTTTGATAATGTCTCAAGAGAGTGATAATGTATTTTTAAATATTTCAAGTGATTCTCAATGTAATAACCAAGAGAAGATAACCTTAGAATTGATTTCTATTTACAAATGACTAATATTTCCCATTATTATCAACACATGAAATTTGTATATTCTAAACTAATGAATATTTATTGATTTGAAAAAAAATTGTTCCTATACACTACATGTATAGGTAGATATTTGTGAGAAACCACAAGTATCTAACTATTTCAAATATTCTCATGGGAGTGAAAATTAGTGATCTGAGATATGACAACAATTTGTTTAGGATCGGATATAAGGTTATTTCATAGTATATGATGATCCTGCATATGTGTATCTAGGAAATTATGTTGGACAAAACAATAGGGGAGTAAATGGATAGGATAAAGTGCATAAAAGAGTCAAATGTGTAAGTAAAATCAAAATATTTTAAAATGTGCCAAATTTGATGTTTTTAAAGTGTCTAATACCAAATTTCATTATCTAAATTCATCCCCTATTTAAGATATAACCACTTGAAAAAACATATATTAAGAGCTTATACATCCTTTGGAATATTGTGTAACTGATAGATAGTCATAATTATCTAAGTACATCATCATTCTATTGTATTTTTAATTCTAAATCAAGTGGTTTCAATATTTATTATCTCATTTAGTTAGATTATTGTATTTATTTAAATTATTTATATAATATAAATTAATACATAGTTTTAATTATTTAATATATGTTGGGTGTAAAATAATCAAAACAAAATTGTGAATAATAATAAAAATTATCTATTCTAATGAATAAGCTTTTGAACTTAGCGATGGATAGGTTCCAAAAAAATTACACTCAATATTTATTTTCATAATAATTTTGGCATAGATCACGTGAATGATATAAAATATATTTATTCTTACATAGTATAATAACTAAAACAAATCCTTATCATGGATTGTCAAAACAAGAATATTCTTATTCATTAACCTTCATTTAATCCATAGTCTAACTTTTATATGTAAGGTTATGGTTATGGAAGGAAAAAAAAAGGTTTTCAAAGAGATATTCTTTTACAAAGGCAAATGATAATAACATATCAGCCATATGTGTATGTGTGTGTGTGTGTGTGTGTGTGTGTGTGTGTGTGTGTGTGTGTGTGTGTGTGTGTGTGTGTGTGTGTGTGTGTGTGTGTGTGTGTGTGTGTGTGTGTGTGTGTGTGTGTGTGTAAGAAATATTTGAAAAGCAACAACCAGTATATCTCAAATATGCACATAATATTTACAAAAACTATTACAAAAATGATTAAATATAGAGAAGCATGTTGTGAACTTAGTAGCTAAAATATTTACAAAAACTATTACACATTAATAAGAATGATATGAAACTAGTGAGTGAATGAGAAAAATTTATACATGTAAATAATAATTTTATTAACTTGGAAACCACTAATATTGAAACAACCATTACATGAATGATTATGTGAAGTATGTGTGGAAACCTAGTATCCATTGGGTTTTCAACAAATAAAAATGCATTTTAATTTCCTCCAATAATAGAAACCATAATATACAATATTAATAATGGGAACAATTTATGTCTTCTTATGCCCTATTTTTAAATAATGTGTCCAATGTTAATAATAGAAGGTAACATTATTTCTAAAGACTAATTATGCAAACCTAGTTGTCATTAGGATCTTAGAAACCTCTATCCAAATATAAATGATAGGTTATCAATATTTTATATTTATGTATAAAATTGAATAATAATGAGAATATTTTTTTATAATAAGTAAAGATGCAAACCTAATGACCACTAAATTTCCAAAAAAATTACAATCAAAGAATAATTTTATTAAATATATATTTTCATATTAATTTGATGTCTTATTAATTTATGTCTATGAATAGTAAGAATCACATTATATAAATATAATAATTATAATCATACTATATAGTTTGGTGTACCCTTAACCTATAGTATGTACTGGGATATGTGTGTCTAATTTTATGGCTAGTGTAACCTTTAATTAAGTCATATCATCATTTATATATCTTCATATTAATAGTAGGTCAGCCTAGGTGGTCTTCATAGCATAAATAGGGTATATATGGGATGTAGTTGTATGTATTCGAGCATCGTATGATGAATTATATTATTATTATAAGTATGTAATATGCTTCTTCCTTGAAGTGGATTAGTATTATAAATCACTAGATTACTCTCATTTAAATAATATTTTTATATATTACTATGATTATAATTTAATGGTGTATTAATTTCATTACAACTCATATCAGATTTTTCAATTTGGAAAAAGTGTGGTAGAAACCCTAAATATGAAAAATCATCTATATCTAGAAAACCATTACAAAATATTCTATTTTTTTTTATTGAAGTTGGGTAGTTATCCAAGTAAGATACAATAAAAACATTAGTTTTGTGTGATTGTTTTTGGATGTATTATTGTAAATTTATAGATGTTGATAAATTCAATCTACATTCTAAAATTTCATGCATTATTATGATTTATTTACATTTTCAAAAAGATATCAAAAATAAAGTAAGTTTTTTTTCTTTCATTTTTTGGATATAAGGGTGAGTTATGTTTGAAACTGGTTGAATAATGTTTTGTCAAAATAATATTTGCACTATCAATCCCAACAATAACAAGGTGTCAAATTAGAATATGGGGAAATAATTCATATACACTAGGTGAAAATTATAACAAAGAGTAAATAGAGTCCAAGTTTGGATCATGTGGGATTTATACTATGATTTTTATTCATTGGATGACAATGTGTGTGATTGATATGATAGTATACATAACATATATTCTAAAATAAAACACAATCTAGATGATAGTATGAACAACATATAGATTTAAATGATAAGGAAAAAATATTAGTGTGAAATTGGCTACTATCATGACTTCTATAAATATTTTAATGTCACATCTAAATCAAGATGGATCTAAGGGATAACACTATCTTGATCTAAACAATTGTGAAAACTCATCCTATGGATAACACTAATTCTATTCATCATAACTTGAAACAAAAGGTGGAATGTGTAAGTTTGATGAAAAGGATCTAATCAAATGGAACAACTAAATGGATAATTATTTTGATCTACATCATATCCCATGTTGGAATAAGGATACAATGGAATATTTATATCTATAGCCTAAAATATCATCTAGTATTCATGGTTATGTGATGAAATGAAGAATAAATCTCTCAGTTTCACCAAGTCAATTCTTAAAAATTAGTTACATGTGCACTATAGAAATAATGTAATACATAATTAATTTATCTAGTTTGGAAAGTTAAAGAAAATAGGGCTAGTTAAGGATTGAATTCATCAAATCTAAAAATTGTCCTTGAAAGTGGATATATTTATAGATGAGAATTTGAATCACTTATTTCTTGCTAATCTAAAGGACCACATTCAATATTAGGTACACATGTCTAATCCACTTAATTTATCCAATTATATTATCATGTCATGTAGGTTATAATAAACATTCTAGTCTAATAAGAGTCCAATAGTTACTAGCACTATAGATCATAACACTTTATATCCATCATTATCTTATCCTAACATGTTGAAACTTTTTTAAAATGAAGAAAAAATGGAAAAAGGGTTATGTTTTAATTATGATATCAAAATGAAGTTGAGGATATAAATGTGCTGAAAATAAGTTTTTATACAAATATGGTTCTATTGAATAAGTATCATTCAAGGTTCTTTATGAACTTAAGATGTTAAGAGATCCCAAACCAATGTTCTATTACCATTCACTTTGAGTTATTATCAAACCCAAAAACACTCAAGGTATTGGATTTCCTAAAAATCATAAGGTGATAATTTTGATTTAATCAAGAAGTACTCAAAACTTCATCATCAATAATTTAGCTATAGACTTGAACTATTTTTCTTGAACTACTATAAAATTTTAGGTTATGATTTTGAATGGGGGTACAATCAATATTTTTTGAAAATCCTATAATAATAAACTCACCATGGTTTTCCATAACTTTTTTATTCCCATGTGTGGAGCAGACATTATATTGGTATTGTTATCATCAAAAGTTTCAACCTTGAGGATATTATTTAAGCCTCCTTTCTTAATTGATATCATGGGAATAATCACAAGTTGTTGGTGACCAAAATATTGGATTCTAGATAAGGGATATCTCCCTTGTTGCATCACTTAATAAATATCACTAAACCTAATAACTTTTAAGGTAAAAGGGAGATAGAACTAAAATCAAAATAAAGTATGGAGGTGATGCACTAAATTTTTTGACCACTACCACGCATCTAAAAATGCATAATGAACATAGGAATGATCCATTCATAAACTACTTGTAATCTTCTCCTCTTACATTAGAATTTCAATATGAAGGTGGTAGATGATTATTAGGTAAGGAGGATAATTTTTAAATAGGTCTAGAGGACACTAATGAAAGTTTGACTCAATTCACATTCACAAGAATTCTTAAACACTTCATATGACCTACAAGAATGATTTCAAATTATATATAGGTGATAGAATGAGACAACATGTCAAGGAGAACTAAATCAAAACTAGACAAGATCAATCATCCATACATAAACACTAAAATATAGTCATAAGAGAAGGTAAAACTAGCTCGTTTATTGATTTTAAGGCTTAAAAAATGAGCAAGGCTTTACCATACTCAAGTGGAGGATCTATTATAATGCCAAAATTAGGCATACATATAGAAGAGTGTGAGGAAAGAGAGGTGAGGCATATGAGTCACATATGACAAGTGTAATCTCATGAGGAAATACATTACCATCAATAAATATCTCAAGTAGGCACTTATTAAACCTCTTATAAAAATGTGCATGCTTGGGTTTGATGATAGTCTTCAAGGTGGCATATGGTTTCTTGGATAAAGAGTTAAAATTCTACTTCTTAAAGGGGTAGTTACAACTTAGAATCCTAACACATGGAATCTTGGCCTCATTGGAAACCTTAAGGCCACTCTAGAATCCTCAATACTTCTTATAAATTTGTGGAGATGAAATCACCTTTCACTCTTCATGAAATATTTAAATAAGATCATTCCTTCTCCATTCACCATGTATACCTATAATTTATTCTTCATATCTTGTTAATAAGATGTTTGGAGAGGTTGTAAATTCACTTCTTATGTTAATGGATAAAACCCTTCATCTAATCCTATCCTTATTACTTGAATTAAATATTGGCACCAATACAGCTCATGGAAATGAATTACTTTATGTACATTAGGCCTTTTCCTAGGCCTATAATTCCTTTTTAATGATTTAAGAGCCTTCATCTATCATATCCCTATAAATGGACCTAAAATTGTAAATTTTAGACCATTTTTTCTACCTCTTCATCTCACACATGACAAAATATGACTAAGATATATTTTCATGAGACTTTTAAAGTCAATATAGGTGTTTCCAATGTCAATTTTATACATTTGAATCACCTAAAAACCAAAACCCAGTCATTGGGTATTTAGTACGGTTTTAGGTTTAGGCTCTTCTCATTCTTAACAATGGTTCATAAATATTTGGACCTTAGCCTAAGAAAAAATGTCATATATTAGAATATAATTTACTCCTTAAACATCCTTAAACTCCATAGGATCCCATGAATATTTACTATTGACTTTTGAGTGAAAGAAGATTACCCTTTTTTATTGTTTAGGCATGTTTGAGAGCTTGAGAAGGGTTATTTTTCATGAAAATGAGTTAAAGTGCTTTATTTAAGTTATAAACCCATTATTTGGGTCTATAAAACCTAAAATAAAATTTTAAGGTTGTAATTTACTCCATATTACTCTTCATACTCATTGCAACCTTCATAAGCTCATGGTTAGGGTTTAATGGCAGTTTAGTGTTAGTGACCCTAATAGTATTATTGTGCCACTTTATTAGTAAATAAATGAGTTAAACCCTATTGGATATTTTATCAAGGTATTTTTCACCTTATTTAATCCTTCATAATTCAAACTCATCCTAAACAAGCAAACTTTCTTTAATTGTTTGCATATAGGCATGTGTGTATGTATTACGTCTCTTGGTTGAGTTTGCATTGGGAAAGGTTATCATGAGATGGTATTAGTATCTAAAGTGACTATAATTAAAATATAGACTCTAATTTACCTATCTCTATCCTTTTAAAAGCCTTCTAACACTTCATCTTACATACCAAGTGTTTCTTTTTCCATTTTTCTATAATAGGCTTGTAGGTCTTCACTTGGGCCTAGGGATGATTGTTAAGGTCTAAGAAAAAACCTTATTTAAATAATTCGATTTACATTTCAAGTTTTTTATTAATTTAATTACCTATTTTATGATATATTATCTATATCATAACAATATAATATTTATCTCAATCAAAAGATTCATATTCTCTTCATAGCATAAAATCAGACCTGTAGGTGCATGACAGTCACTTGACTGTTAGGTTTGCCACACTAATCTCCAAAGATAGTATAACCTTATTGATAATTTTTTCCTATTGAACACTTTAATAAAAATTTATATTGAAACTTACACATTTTTTCATCAAATAACTCATCACCAATATGATGTTTTGCTATATTTCCAACTGACATGTTTGCAGACAATCATTTATGCTCAAAACCTCCTCCTCTTGATAACTTATTAATTTTTAGGTTTATAAAATGGTGGGATTATGGAAAAAAATAATATTTTGTAATATCCTTTTATTCTTTAAATGTATTCCTACTACCTTGAATATTTATTAAAGACCTTCACTGTAATTCCTTTGGACTCACACAGTCTTACTTTGCCTCATAGTCCACTTGATATGTAAAGTGAGCTAATGGTTTGAGAAATCAGGTTTAAAGTGATTTATCTATTTTAATAATGAAATATTACATTGTATTATTAATTAAATAATCCATGTAAACTCTTCATTATTATCTATTTGGTGTCAATAGTGACATATAGGTCTATAGACTTATAGGTTCACAAATTTTCCTTGCCTTGGCTTGAAAAGGAACTCTTGGATATTGGAGTCATGGTTTAACACTTGAAAAACCTCATCAAAATGATATTAAATTATATATTTATATATTCACCTTACTTTATTAATCTTAGATAATAAAAAATATTCATGTTTGACAAGGTTTCTCTCAACCATGTTCACAAATTCAAATATTCTAGACGTGCATGCAAAATTATTTATCTTTATTGAAGATCATGCTTCCCATGGTGACTAAAAATTTCTAAGGGATATTTAAATGATTTATCAATTATGAAAAATATCATTTAATCTATTGTATGTACTGAAACATTAATGTGAATAAATTTGATAGAACATGATATTAAAGGGGTTAAATAGTGTTCGAGAGACCATTCTCATTCTTTCATTTGGCTTTAGAATTATGAATTTGAAAAAAAAATGACCTTGGTGGGGTTTTGTGTCCCTTTTATACACCTTAAATTCTTAAATATTATTCATAAATATAAGGATCCTAACCTAAAAATAATGCCATAAAGTGGACGGGAATCATGGTACACTCCTATGGCCAAGATATTGGGTTCCAACTTTCTCAGAGTACCAAGTGAAAATAAGTTGACTATCTTGAGTTGCTAAGAAACATGATGGAGAAATGGAGTGGGTTTTTACATTATTTGAATCTATATCTCCAAAGTTTTCATGGATTTGGATCTAATAATACCTTGTGAACCCCTAGAAGATTTTATACATTTCCCATCAATGGAGATCCTCTATAAAAAAACCTATAGAATATTCCTTTCTTAAAGATTGTGCATGCTATGCCCTTGGAATTATTAGAGATGGTGAACCAGGTGACTCTTCAACTTATCTTGACTTGTACAAAGGTAGATTAATGTGTCAAAACATTTCCCACCTCTCTTTTCCTACATATATATCAATACCTATTCACTTAGAAATTAAAAAATGATAAATAAGCAATTAGTACAAATAATTTCAAACATTGGAAATTAGTTAGTAAAGATGCTTGGAGAATGTGTATAAACATGTACAACATGATGTCATTACCAAGGTGTTAGATGACTTAAAAATACCCCTATCCAAGGACAAACCTTTCCTATTTGGTCTCTACTAGTAAGTTTCATCTCAAAATTATAATTAATAATAATAAAGTAATGAAATACCTTAATCTTGTCAAAACTACCTTAAACTCTCTAACTTTCTTAACAAATAATGTGATCAACTTACTAGTTTTACTTCATTGACCAATTTGCTAAGCTTTAAAGGTTACCACCTTATCTCCTTGAGCATGATTACTCATGGACTTGATTTCACACTTGACTTTAAGTTTTTTAAAATTTATTTAAACAATGTTAAACAAATAAAGAAGGCTTACAAATAATGACCCTTTAATGACAAGATAAAGTGACTTGACTCAGCTACTAACTAGACCATCCTAAATGACCTTGTAGAATACAAATAAATATAGACTACCTATCATATTATAAAATTAATTAACATTATAAGACCTTCATAATGGCTATTAACAAAATTAAGATAAATTACATTAAAGTTTTGAATGATATTCATTCATGGTAGCCACATTTTGGCTAACATATTTGGTGACCTCCTAGGATTGCATACCTACTATGCATATAAACACTTTACCTTATACCTCCATTAGGATATGTAATAAAATCTCACTCAACAAAAATTGAAAAATACCTTGACACTTGACTGTAAACTTTATGATAAGAATGAAACAAATGATTGCCTTTACCAACACACACAACAAGGGACAAGGAAAACACATAAAACAAAGTAAAAATAAAAAATATTATGATACAAGTCACCTAGAGTAAATTAAAAAAAAAAAAACAACAACTAATCTACCCTAAAATATCCTAACCCAACAAACTGAGATGGCCCTAAATAAATCCATTAACTAGTAGTGCAAAATAGCTACCTTTCTTCACCAAGCTCATGTGACTAGCAAGCTTGATGGAAACCATGAGATAATGTAATATAGGAAACTATATGCTAGAATTGACATATTTTTCTTCTTAAAATTCAACCTTATACACCTCATCTACCATTATTGAAGCTTAATTGATCAGAGATGTATGATTGGACTGGTCTTGAACATGTTTAGGCTCATCTTCATGTTCTGAAATAAACATGATAGGTAATGGCTCATACTTGCTAGATTTTAACTAAGATAAGTATTTTATAGGACATGATATTTTAGTTATGGATACTTGATCAAACTTCACCACATGACAAATGTTTGCCTACTCAAGAGCTGGTGGATCAAAATGATTAGATTGACATGTTTCTTGTAAAATGCTTGTAAAGTTGATTTAAAGAGGTGAATATTCTTTCTCTTTGATACGTTTTAGCTAAAATATATTTTTCTTTTATTCTAAGAGTGAACCAATATCTACAAATGAATCAATAAGTTGATAACCTTCCTTGAAAACATCAAACAAGTGAAAATTAACTGATGTGGTTTCTTGGCATGACAAGTTTAGAGAGTTGTTTTCTTATTTCTTAGTGGTTTACTTTAAAAATATGCCTTCCTCAATCTGGAACAAACCATAACCTTTATCTAAAAGAGTTTAACGTAATATTATGACTTTGAACAATTCCAAAAACTAAACTTCACTTTGTACTAGCTCATTTAGATCTTCTTCTAGCTTGATATGAGTTGATATAGATGTAGTCACAACACAATTTGAGAAGGAATTTTTTAATGATGGAAATTTTACCATCAATGAATAAACCCTTTCACCTATCATCAAGGTCAAATTGGAAGCATACCAGTCTAATCGTGTGGTTCTAAAGGTTCGTCTATGATCCTGAAGGTGTGAGGGCTTTTTTATAAGTTATCTAAAATAATCAAAAAGTTATCAAATGCAACTTATTCCATTATAACAATCATAAATCCATTTATTAAATCATGAATTAGTTAAGATAATAATATGTAATGTAATCTATCTGATAGAGAAAACCTATGAGTTAGATAGTGTCTTTATGAATACAAATATGATTTAATAAGTATTCATATATTTAGAAATATTTAACTTCTTTTTGTAATATTCTCCAAGTTAATTCCAAAAGATGAGAGAAAGAGAAGAAGACAAACTTAGGATAAAAACATAAGACATTCAATCACTTAAATAGAAGAGAGAGACAACCAACAAACAAGCTAAAGGAAACTAGCCTACTAAGAAAACAAAATACTAAAGCTATAAAAACTAATTAAGACAAACACTCAAATTAAAAAAAACTAAAAGGGGTAAATCAAAAGATTGAAAGATTAAACAAGGTTAAAAACTAAAACTAAATAGAAATAAACTACCAACTAAGAAGTAATTATTAAAACTAAATCTAAATTAAATAAAATCTATTCATCTAAAGACTTAAACAAATCTAAAAACTAATTATAAATAAGTCTAAAATTAAATAAAGAGACTAAATAGGAACTAAACTACTAATCACCTAACTTAAAGAAACAAAAAATAATATTAATTGGAGAACTAAACAAATTAATAACTAATAGAGATTTAAGATAAAATACTAAAGAACTAAAATTCTAGAAAATATCTAAAAAAAGACTTACTAAAGAAAGATCTATAATTAATGAAACAAAAAGAAAAGACAAGGAAGAGACTAAGAAACTAATGAAAAAATAAATAGGAACAAACTTAACTAAAACTAAAAATCAAGAAGATAAATAGAAAATAAAATAAAATCAGATTTAGAAGAAAACTAAAGATTAAATTATATTAAAGTTAGAGTCAAATAGATTACAATAAAGTGTGCAAGTCTCAAAGGATATTTGTTTTAATAGAAAGATAACTTTATTCAGAAAATTAACTTTTTTCCTTTACAAAAACTTGAATGATAACTTCAAAATCAAAAATAGATCAATGTAATGTCATAAAATAGTGAAATGTTCATCATTATTCAAGTTGAATACTTGGAATCTATGCATAGAACTGTGTTGCATATGCAATTACTCAACCATCAGATAAAGTACCATTAGGTCTATCTGTTGTTCTCTTGTCTTCAAATGAATCATTGATCTCTTCTTATACCTTCAAGCTTAGTTGTAAATAAGTTATAACTAACTTTAGTTAGTTATTAGTTTATGTTAACTAATTGAATTTTAAAAAATCAATTAATTATAACAATTATTAGTTAATGATAGGTTTAATTAAGACTCAAAGTCCTAATTGATCAAGTTTATTTAAATATAGACTGTGGGTACTAATCTTTAGGTTGGGCACCCTTATGATTAATACTATAATAGAATACATATCTAATCATAAAATAAATAACTCAAATATTAATAAACAATGTTTATATTAATCCATAATGCATATCAAAATAACTGAAGAATATATATTATATCAAATCCCAAAATTGTTGTATTTTCTAAACTTTATCAAAATATATCAAGGTCTAAAACTAAAGTATCAAACTGAAATATCAAGTTATGTCATGAAAAGTGCATAAAAAAAGTCTATCCATTAGATGACCAATAATCATTTGAATTAGACAATGCCTCAGTTACATGTTTGTCTTGTTCATGAAGACAAACATTAAACTTCATCTCTATTATAAGAAATGACATCAATCTTATTCCTGAATTAGTTGTGTTTTCATCAATCTCCAATTTGATTCTCTTCAACATCCTAACCTCCATTGGCATATATAGATTTGATTGACTTTTTCCTTTCTTTTCTATAGTTCTCTTTTTTACAATGGAAGGTTGAATATTAATTATCTTCCTTCTACCATCATAACCTTGAACTCCTAAATTCAATCTTTCAAATCTTAGAATAAGTTCACTATGGGAAACAACTAGGCTCGATATTTTACATTTTATAGCATGATATACATGATAAGGATATGGTACATCTAAAGGGATGGATAAATTCTTAAATTTTGTTGCATGGGTAGTCTCTATCTCAAACTATTTAGTTTAATTTTGAGGAAAATATTCAATAATAGGTTTAATTATTTCAACATGAGGAGGTTGGAGTGGTAAATGCTGAGGGTTATTGTCTAGATGATGAGATGAATTGATTTGAGAAGGGTTTATAGCTCCAAAATTATGACCAAAGAAACCTATGTAACCTCTATAACCTCTATTAACTGGATTAGTAGGCAAATTACTTAGAATATCCCAAAATTACAAGTTCAAATTTACACATAATGATTTCAAGTTCTAAAAATGTCAGCCTAAAAAATCATTTGTACTGAAACTAATAACTTAGATTTTTATAAGATGGTCCACACATTTAAATTTATTCATAGATAACCATACTAAAACCAATCCTTAAAGTTACAAATCTTGATACTTCTAAAATACACAGGCAAACATCATTAACTTTCAATGTACATGAAAAACTATTATAAATAGATCATATGAATAGATCTATTTATAAATATTTTGATATACCTGCATAAAATAGCCAACTGAGTTTATTTGTGACTTCTCTTATAATCAACATATGAAATTTTTCAAATGAACAAACAAATTCCTTGACAGAGACCCAAGCATGCATCATTACTCTTCAAAAAATTTAGAATGATGCTAAAATGAACATATTCATTAATTAATTTTCAAGGTTCATATAGCTCTTCACCCAAATGTTTTCAAATATATCATTCTAATTGTCCTAATTGAGTCCCTTAAATATATATTTGGATAACACAACTGTAGAAAGTGATACAAGTCACTATGAAGAAATGTGTTGACCACTTGAAATCAGAGTTTAAAACAAAATTTGAATCTTTAATCTATTGTTGGCACTTAAACACAAAAATCCTTGAAATCCATTTTAAAACTATCAGATACCCATATCATTTGAACAACCAATCTACTAGGCCCATTTTAAAGAAGACAAAAATATAAACCTTGATAAGTTGATAACAACTATTCATACCAAACCATACTTTAAATTTAATAATAAAAACCTCATAACTTAACCACCAAACCAACTTTCAAATTTGAAAGAACTATCAAATTTATAGATTCACAAAACTTAATGACTTATTCCTAAACATGCATGTGACCTCTTTCATCAAGATTGACACACATAAACCATCACCATACTATTGAATAGTATATGAAATAATCTTTTGAAAGAATATAACTCAAAAAATAACAAATCTATACTTTATATTTCGATAGCCAGACCTTGTTATCCTTTCACCAACCAAGAATGGCTCATAAATAAGAAGTATATAATAGTTATTTATCATGTAACTTCTCTTCATCATGTATACCCATTTACACACAATAGATAATATTATCAAAAACCCTTCAAGAAAATCTATCATATATTCTCAAATAGTTTACATGCAGTTGAACTTACATGTTTTCCACATTATAGTTCATATTTCTTCATACAAAACCATTTAGAAAATACCTAGAACTTTGAATAATGCTCATACAAACTAGAATAATTCACTCATGTAAATAAATAATCATTCATTTCATATTACTACAAACTTGCTCAAAATAACCACAAAACCCTTCTAAATCTCTTGAAATTATTCAAAGCATACTTGGATATGCACCTCAAAATTTCTAAATCTCTCCATGAAATTCAAGAATCAATTAGCCAAAGATTTGGTTTAATGGATGGACTGTGAAAAATGACCAAAAATAAAGAAACCAAACACTTATATATGCCAACCTATCACCATAATAAATTGGGTGACATGTTCTATCCATATTGTTCTATATTTACTAAACATGTACTTATTAATCTTTCCAATTCACTTATTGACATTGAAAAAGTTAGCCATAACTATCCCTTCATACTATATCATCAGTTAATTTTCATTATTTGAGGTGAGATCACTTTGCATTAACTTCTTATACCACCAAATCTCTAAGATGATCTTGAAACATCAAAGATATGTTCTTATTAAATGTTAATACCAACTAACCTTGACACAATGGATTTTGTTTGATAACCAATCACCAGCTCAACTAAGTCCATAAACATGCTTTGGGCTTGCTTTGTAATCAATCTATAAGGCCTTAAGACTTAGTGAAAAAACTTCATGATGGACCTTGTACATTTGTAATTGTCTAAGTCTTACACCATAATATGAAGTTTCTAACCATTTTATAAGCCCTTGAATTGATTTTGGAGATTTAAGACAAGTAAAAACTAAGCTATGAGAGTATATAGATTGTCATAATCTCTTAAACACCCTACACCATTGAAAATTATTCCATGAATAAATCTTGAATCAACCAATTCACATTTTTGATTTATGAATTTTCATGCCCAATGAGATATAAATAATGGTATACATTCCTCGAGGGTTATGTTCATTAAATATAAATACTTATTCAAATCTTGAAAAGACCAAGACTTAGAATGTTAATTAGATGACTATGATCTTAAACTTGTACTTTGGCAATCAAGTCACATAATCAAAGGAATAAGACTGCAAGCTATACAAACTATAAAGGAAACACCATTAAATCAACCTAAGTATATTAGTACTTCAAATGTCCATTATATCACAATAGTAAACAAGGATGAGCCATAAAATTTTGTATTCTAAAAATAGTCTTTTTAGATAAATGTATTATTTTCCAAATGAAATAGTCATCAATATCATCATCTATTTTGATCCATCAATCGAATCATATCATCCATGAAAAACTAAGAATCGTTATAAATATTTCTACACTAAAAGTGTATTTCCAATGAAAATACCTCAAAACTAAACTAAACTGAACATCAAAACCATTTACCACATTCACAACTATATATGCATATTCTATTCATTAGTCCACCATGCTTTTTGAAACCACTTAGAAACATAAACATGAATTCATAAACCAATCATTATCATTTCATAATAAAAAATGCATCTAAAATACTATCAATCAATAGGGTCTCCAAGATAATTTTAAATTTTATGATAAGGTCATCTCTATGGCAATAAATATTGAATTTTTTTATAAAATAAATTTAGGGGGTGTAGAAAATAGGCATAACACTAGTGACCTTGCTAGTCAATTTTGTGTAAGAAATTTGAGTAGAAACAAATGGCTTATTACATAAAACAAATTTATCTTGAGAGTGTGATCTAGAAAAATCATTTTTCAAGTAGCTAAGTGTGAACCCCTTAAATAATATATTATTGCAATGGATGGATTGTTCAGCTAGTGTGGAATGAAGAAAAGGAAATAAATAATAGGAAAGTTTAGGTTGGATGCACAATCAATTATAAATACATCAAGCATGAAATCTAAAAATGAAGTAATACTAGAAAAACCACATATAACTCAATATAGATTATTCATTTAGTACACAAACTGAATTTTTAATAGCAACTTCTGAAAATAAATGATACTTATAAATTTTGTAACTTCCTTGTGGGCTTTATCCTAATATAAGATTAAATCACCAATATTGAACTTTTTGTTAAAAATATTTTTATCAAAAAACTTTTTTAATTTTTTCTTAGCTCTTTCTAATTTTTGCAATGTTGTTACTTTGGATTCATTAAGAGTTACTAAATCATGCAATCTTTCTTCAATTAAATTGGTGTCTTCAGAAACATATTATAAAGCAATCCTAACTAAAGAAATCTGAAGTTATATTGATAAAGTAGCTTGAAACCCATATGCTAACATAAAATGTGAATAACCATTTTATACTTTAAAATAGTTCTATCAGGCCATAAAGCTAAAAAAATTGAGATTTCAATTCTTGTTATTATCATAAACTAGCTTCTTCATAATAGAAATCAGATTTTTATTTGTGGACTCAGCTTGCCCATTTCCTTGCAGATAATACTTAGATGAATGACTAAAAATAATATAGTATTTTCCTAAGAGTTCTAAGCATTCATTTGAAATGAATTGAGGCCCATTATCTAAAATAATTTCATATGGAACTTTGAATCTAGAAAAAAATTGATTTTCTAAAAAATAAATTACTTCACTTGTTACTAAACTTTTAAGTGCTTTGGCTTCTATCCACTTAGTAAAATAATCTGTAGCTATCAAAATATATCTATGAAATATAGACAAAGGTAGAAGAATATCTGAAATAAAGTCTATGCCCCATTTTGTAAATGTTTTTTAAGAATAACTGGATTTAAAGGCACTATAGGCAGTTTATCTCTTCCAACAAATAATTGACAAGACATACAAGAACAAACTAAATTATAAGAATATTAAAACAAATTAGGCCAATAATAACACTATCTCTTAAAATTTTATAAGCAGTTATTTTTGTAGCATAATGTCCACCACAATTTCCTTCATGATAACCCCTAAGAACCTTCTGAGTTTGATTAGGTGTAAGACATCTTAACAAAACTCCATCTCAATTACGATAAAACAAAACATTTTTCAATAAATATAAATTTAATTCTTTTAATCTTAATTAATGCCTTTGTTTCTTATCTAAGTTATTAGAATAAGATTGATTTTGAAAATAATAAACTAAATCATGGTACCAATCATATTTAGCTAATAAACATTCCCATTCATTCATTTCAAGACCAAACTTAAAATTTTTAGAAAATTCAGCAACCTTCATGGTCTTTAAGTGAGGTTTTGAATTTAAATTTTCATCAAATGATAAAACTAAGACATTAATATCTAAGGTAGCATTTTAAGCTAAGTATTTTGTTAATTCATTACCTTTAATAATTTTATAAGTTTTAAATTCAAGATCAAATTATTGAATGTGTAAAATCCACTTAGTAAGCTTTCCTTAAATGGTTGGTTGTTTTAAAAGATAAAACAAAATAGGTACATTATATTTCACAATTTTTTTTGTTTCCCATCAATAAATAATGAAACTTAATCAAAGAAAAAACTAATGAGAAAATGAATTTCTCAATAAGGGGGTACCTAGTTTATGCATCTTTTAAAACTTGGGTCATATAATCAATTGGTTTTTATTCATTATTTTCAAACTCTTGAGTTATTATAGCTCTTATAGCCTTTTCAATAGAATTAACATAGATAATAAATACTTTCTTTAAATTAGGTTTGGCAATAATAAGAGTACTTGTAATATAATTTTTAATAAATTAAAAGCTAATTCAATGCATTCATCTTAAATATATGTTTTATCTTTATTAATCAACAATTGTAATGGATTAGATTTGTCAGCAAAATATGAAATGAATTTTATAAAAAAAATTATCTTACCAAAGAAAGACCTTAGACTTGATTGATCCTTAGGAGGAGGTAGTTATTTAATTGCTTTAAAACATTTGGGGTCAATTGAAATTCCATTTTTTTGAAATTATGTGCCCTAATAACTTACCTTCAATCACACTAAAAATAGAGTTCTTCATATTCAAAGAAATGCTAAACTTTCTACATCTCATGAGTAATTCATGAAGATGATCTAAATGATTTTTTTTATCTTTTTAGAATGAATGGTGAGATCATCTAAATAAAATTGAATAACTATTCCTATCAATTCATCAAAATCAACATGTATGGCTCTTTGAAAAATATCCCCTACATTCATGAAACAAAAAGGCATTCTGTTATAAGCAAAAGTACCTCAACATGTGGTGAAAGTAGTTTTATGTCTATCATCAAGATTCACAAAAATTTGATTATAACCTAAAAATTCATCTAATAAAGACATCATTTTAGATCCTTCAACCTATTGCAAAATATGATCTATACTTGGTAGAGGAAAATTATCTTTTACACTAACTTTATTTAGTTCTCTAAAATCAACACATAGTCCAATGTCACCATTTTTCTTTCTAACCAAAACTAGATTAGCTACCCATTCTGAATATGTTATAGGTAAAATGACACCTATATCAATAATTTTATCTATCTCTTTGATAATGGTGTCTTCTAACAAATGGTTAATTCTTCATATTTTTTGCCTAACAAGTTTGATACCAAGCTTAATAGGAATGTCATGTTTAATAATATTAGTATCATAACCTTTAAAGTCCTTGTATGTCTAGGCAAAAACATCAATAAATTCCTTAAATTATTTAATGAACTTAACCTTCTCATTTTTAGTCACCTAAATTCTTAAATAAATATAATTAGGATCTTCTTCAATGCCCAAATTTAAGGGCATGGTCTCACCTATGATTCTCTTTGATGGTTTTTCTATTCTATATATTTTAGGTTGGTCATTAGGTATAAACATAGATTCTAAACTTACCAAACCAATAGGTAACATGTTAGTACTTAATTGTAAATAATCATCATAATTTAGTACATAATCATCATGATCAAAGTAATTATTTTTAAGGAATGAATATATATGCTCATCATAACTAAACATAAGACAACTATCATTTAAATCATGAATCTTAGGATGAAAAAATTTAACAAAAAGAAAGTCTATAGTAGGTTCAATCTCAGTTAGAGTTAGGTTAGAAGCATAAAAAAATAAGCTTATATGCTCTTACATTAAATTCTCTAAGAATATGTGTGATATTGAAATGCTAAAGTAATGACCAAACTTTTTGTGTATAACAATGAAAATGAGTTTGATTAGTCTTATAAATCTTATGAACTTGTCTAGCTACTAACTTTGTATCTTTAAAAACTTCTATATGTTTAATGTTTCAACTCTATGGCCTTTTCTAATCCCAAACATAATGCTTCAAATTATATTATATTAATAGTATTTTCTAAAGATAATTTGAAGGCATAAAAAATTATGTACAAGAGAATTTAGATAAATTCCAACACCATTACCTTATTGAGAACAAGATCCATCAAAGTAAAGTGACCATAACATATTCTTTTTAAATATTTCATGTTGATTTTTTGATTCATCTAAATTCAACAATTCATAAGTTCCAATTCCAATTTCGATGTAAGAAATATTAGATGAAGAAAGTGATTCAATAGGGGTACTAGAAAAATCTTTCCTTTTAATAAAATTAATTTAATTATTAACAAGAACCCATTTAATATCTTTTCCAATGAAAGCCCTAGTTTTTTTAGACCAATCTCTTCCTAACAACATTGCATAATTACTAGGAATGCCCAACTCTTGCACATTAGTCATACATCTAATCTATTCATCTTGTGTAATTTTAATGAAGATATCATGAAAATTACCAAAACTCTTAGTTTGTCTAGAATAAAAAATAGTAAACTTCCTACTATCTACTTCATAAGATATGCTTAATTGATTTACAAAAGATTTAGGCATAATATTCTTTGAGGAACCTGTTTCTAAAATGAAGTTATGAATTATTTTATTAGAAATCTTAATTGTGACGTAAAAGGAGGAATATAATCAGTAGAAGGGTCAAAATCCTAAGTATATATATGTTAAAAATTCCTTTCCTCTTGCAAACTTACATCCACTCTAGGATTTTAGATTGCTTCATTGATCTTATCAAGCTATCTTAGAAGACTAGTTGTTTGTAGCAAAGAAAATCTAGCCTTAATTATTGACAAGTCATCAATTATATTATAATTTTTAGCATCAAGTTGTCTAAAAAATTTAATTTATCATGTTGATATTTATTGTTATTATATCTAGTTGAAAAAGGGTTATTTTGTGCAATAATATCATTAGAATTATTAGCATTATTGTAAACTGATTTCCCTTTATCATTAAAAGAAGACTTATCATTTGATTTTTTTTATTAATTTGAGCATAATTATAATATTTATTCATAGTATTTATAACATAAACATTATCATTTTTTGAGGGATCATCAATAGTGTTTATATTATATGCTAAATCTTTTATTATTTCATCTTTTCCATGAAGAAACTTCTTGAATTTAAGGACTGCAAGATAAGTGTCTAAATTATGATCAAGTTCAAAAATGTTATAGTAATACAAAATGTCTATCTTTTTATCTTCTTTACTATTCTTATTTGAGGAAGAAGGTTTATCATTAAGTTGTCTTTCAAGAGAGACCAACTCATTACCTAGACTTTGTACAACCTTTAATATTTATGCATTTAAACATGTAGAAGACCTATCTTTAAAACCAATTATTTAAAGCTTCTTTTCATATTCAATACAGAAACCCAAAGTGTCACTATATTATGTAATGTCTTTATCTTCTAAATCCATTTCATACTTTAAAGGTAAAGCATAGCAAAAATAAAGTATGGATAAATTTTTAGAAGGCCTAAGATCACAAGAGATCTTTTGACGTAGTTTAGTGAATATGAAAATGAAATGATAAATTATCTCACTTAGATCAATAGAAAATTTGATAAGATCATTAATTAGATCAAAATGTTATTTATCTTTCCTAAAGGATAACTCTATCCAATCTTCAACATCTTTCCAAGTGTCAATAACCTTAATGGGTAGACTAAAAAATGCTTGATAAGCTTTTTCTTCTAATGTTTGGGAAAAAAATCTTAAGCAATTTTTTTTATTAGTTATTCCAAGAGTAACACAAACTAATCTAAAATATTCTAAGTGATCTTCTCAAGATTTTCTAATAGCACCAAAAAACTTTGGTATATTCAATCCTGTAAGAGAAGGTAACTTACCAAGATGATTCCCAACATTAATTGGATTAGTAAAAATCCATGGTGATATGGCTATTTAATTATCTTCATAAGCTTTTGCTTCATCTTCACCTTCAGTGAGATCATCCAGATCTCTATTATTTTATATCTCATGAATTAGATATTCGAATCTTATTTCTATTATTGGTTATTCTCCCACTAGTTGATCTATCATTAAAAGTTTTAATAGTTTCTACCTAAACAAATTGATTAGCTTGAAATTGATCTACTTGATTTAAATGTAGATTTATACTAGTAATTTCAATAGGCAAAATAAAATCATCAAATAAAAAACAATCAAAAAGAAAACAAGTACTAGTCCTAGGATTAGTAGCTAAAACTCTAGCTCTATCTTCCTAAATTATTCTATTTGAACACAGAATATCACATTGAGTCTCATGTGTAAGATTTAAATAATGGTCAATTTCAAGTTCTACAATCTCTTCTTCTTGATTTATGAATTCAATAACTTGATGAAGTTTTTTAGGATGATTATACCATTCAATATATGTTAAATTAAAGTTAACATCAACTTGATCATCTTCTATATCTATTCTAGGTTGAATAATAGGAGGTTATTGACCTCCAAGTACCATTATCAAGAAGAAAACAAAAGTTAAAAAGAAATTAGATTTCTAAATGATTTCCCCAGTAGAGTTGCCAAATTTGTTGACGATAGAAATTATACCATCAATGAATCAACCATTTCACCTATCATGAAGGTCAAGTTAGAATTATACCAGTCTAATCATGGGGTTCTAAAGGTTCACTATGATCCTAAAGATGTGAGAGTTTCTTTAATAAGTTTTGATAAATAATAAATAAGTTATCAAATGTAAATTATTCCATTATAGAAATTATAAATCTATTTATTAAATCATGAATCAGATAAGATAATAATTTTTAATCTATTATATCTGATAGAGAAAAACTATGAGTTAAATAGTCCCTTGAAGAATAGAAATCTGATTCAATAAGTATTCATATATTTAGAAATATTCTTCTTGCTATAATATTCTTCAAGATAATTTCAAAAGATGATAGAAAGAGAAGAAGACATATTTAGGATAAGAAAGATAAGACATTCAATCACTTAAATGGAAGATAGAAAAAACCAACAAATAAGTTAAAGGAAACTAGCCTAATAAGAAAACAAACTACTAAATATATAAAAACTAATTAAGAAAAACACTCAAATTAAAACAAAGTAAAAGGGGTAAAGAAAAAGATTGAAAGATTAAACAAGTTCAAAAACTAAAACTAAAACTAAATAAAAATAGACTAACAACTAAGAATCAATTATTAAAACTAAATATAAATTAAATAAAAGCTATTAATCTAAATACTTAAACAAATCTATTAACTAATTATAAATTAGTCTATAATTAAATAAATAAACTAAATGCGAACTAAAGTATGAAATAAAATGCTAAATACCTAACTTAAAGAAACAAAAAATAATATTAATTGGAGAACTAAACAAATTAATAACTAATAGATATTTAAGATAAAACCCTAAAGGACTGGAATTCTAGAAAATATCTAAAACAAGATGGATTAAATAAAGATATATAGTTAATGAAACAGAAATAAAAGACAAGGAAGATACAAAGAAAATAATAAACAAATAAATAGGAACAAACTTAACTAAAATTAAAAATTAAGAAGATAATTACAAACAAAAATAAAAATATATTTAGAATAAAACTAAAGATTGAATTATATTAAAGTTAGAGTCAAATAGATTATAATAAAGTTTTTGTCTCAAAGGAGAGTCATCTTAATAGAAAGAAGAACTTTATTGAGAAAACCAACATTTTTCCTTTACAAAAACTTGAATGATAACTTTACAATCAAAAATAGATCAATAAAGTGTTGCAAAATATCAAAATGTTCATCATTATTCATGTTGAATACTTGGAATCTGCACATAAGATTATGTTGCATAAGCAATTACTCGACCGTCAGATAAAGTACCATTGGATCTATCTAATGTTCTTATGTCTTCAAATCAATCATTAATCCTTTCTCATACCTTTAAACATAGTTATAAATAAGTTATAACTAACTTTAGTTAGTTATTAGTTTATGTTAATTAATTAACTTTTAAAAATTTAATTAATTATAACAATTATAAGTTAGGGATAAGTTTAATTAATAATCAAATTCCTAATTGATCAAGTTTATTTAAATATAGACCATGGGTACTAATCTTAACAGGTGGGAACCCTTTGATTAATAATATAACAGAATACATATTTATTCATTAAATAAATAACTCAAAGATTAATAAACACTATTTATATTAATTCATGATGCATATCAAAATAACTTAAGCATATATATTATATAAAATCCAAAAATTATTGCATTTTCCAAAATTTATCAAAATATATCAAAGTTTAAAACTAAAGTAAAAAATTGAAATATCAAGTTTGTCATGAAAAGTTCAGAATAAACAAAAATTCTATCCCTTAGATGACCAATAATCATATGAATCAGATAACACCTCAATTATATGTTTGTTTTGTTCATGAAGAGAAACATTGTACTCCATATGTATTATAGGAAATGACATCAATATTGTACCTAAATCAATTGTGTTGGCATCAATTTCCAATTTGATTCTCTTCAACATCCTAACCTCCATTGGTGTATCTAGCTCAGACTGACTTTTGACTCTCTTTTTTGTAGTTCTCTTTTCTATAGTAGAAGGTGGAATATCATTTATCTTCTTTCTACGAGTATAAACATGAACTCCTAGATTCAATCTTTCAGATCTCATAATAGGTTCACTATGGGAAATAGCTAGACTCAATCTTTTACATTTTATAGAAGGTTATACATGAGAAGGAGAAGGTAAATCTGAAGGGATGGCCAAATTATTAAATTTCTTAGCATGGGTAGTCTCTATCTCAAACTGTGTGGTTTTATTTTCAAGAAAAAATTTAATAGTAGGTTCAATTATCTCAGCATGAGGAGTTTGGAGTGGTAAATGTTGAGGGTTATTGTCTAGACAATGAGATGAACTACTTTAAGAAGGGGTTCAGGATCCAAACCTACAGCCAAATAAACCTTTGTTACCTCTATAACCCATATTAACTATATTAACATGAAAATTAATTAGAATGTCCCAAAACTTAGGATCATAAGCATCAAAGTGTATGAACATTATTGTTCCCCTATGGAATATGGGGCCAAAGTTTCTTGAATAGAAACCACCCCTAAGAAAACATCTATTGGGATTGGGATAACTAGTATCTCTATTTGAACTCTATCTCCATCCCCTATTATCATTATTTTTTATCAAACTAGGTTGATCCCACCCTAACATTACGATCAATCTAAAATATAAATATCAAACTTAAAATTTGGAAACAATAAATGCCCAAAAAGAAACAAGATAATGGCTATTATATCTCAATAAACTGAAACTAAACCATATCATAAATTTAAAACTATCTATTTTATATCAAAATATGCATTAAACACTTCAATGAAACTCTAAATATAAACCAATAATCTATCTAAAATAACTCATTGTTTTATTGATAATGACTGAGCTTTATATCAATATAATCTAACTAGCCTGATCATCTTTTAAATTTTTTTAAAGCTGAGCCATTTCAAATGAAGATACCAAATCCTAGCAAATAATTTATAAGTAAAAAAACAAATAATATATGAAATCTTATTTGTTTGTCCTAATATAATATTTTTATATAAATTTCAAAATGATAAGTATTAAATAACCTTAACCTCAATGCCCATTTTCAAATAAAATATTAAAACTTCAATATTGAGGTGAAATTTTAACAAAAAATCTCATCTTACCTAAAACCTTAAATCACCCTTGCAACTAAAAAATAATATATAAGTTTACAATCTCAAGAATATCTTATATATCCATGAAAATTTTTAGCATACAGTTTATAAAATGGCCAATTGATTCCATTCAAATTTCCACATAATGATTTCAAGTTCCAAAATTGTCAACCCAAAAAATCATTTGTACTAAAACTAATAACTTAGATTTTCTAAAGATGATCCCCATATTTCAATTTTATCATAGATAACCATACTGAAACCAATCTTTAAAGTTAAAATTTTTGACAATTCTAAAATACACAGGCAAACATCATTAACTTTCAATGTACATGTATAACTGTTATAAATAGTTCATATGAACAGATCTATTTATAAATATTTTGATATAGTTACATAAAATAGCCAATTGAGTTTATTTATAACTTCTCCTATAAATCAAAATATGAAATTTTTTGAATGAACAATAACTTACTTGTCAGAGATTGAAACATGCATCATTACTCTTCAAAATTTTAAAAATTATACTAAAATGATCAAATTCATTAATGAAATTTCAAGGTTTAGACTACTCTTCACCCAAATGCTTTCAAATATATCATTCTAATTGTACTATGTGAATCACTTAAATATATATTTAGATAACATAGCCTCAAAAAGTGATACAAGTCACTATGAAGAATTTATTGACCACTTGAAATCAGGGTTTAAAACAAATTCTAAATCTTTAATATATTGATAACACTTAAACACAAAAATAATTTAAATCCATTTTGAAACTATCAAATACCCATGCCATTTGAATAGCCAATCTATCAAGCTCATTTTTAAGAAAAAAATAGAAACCCTGACAAGTCAATAATAATTGTTCATCCCAAACCATACTTTCAACTAAAAAATGAAAACCTAAAAACTCAATCACTAAACCAAATTCAAAAATTTAAATAACTATCAAATCTATAGATTCAAAAAACTTACTGACATATTCCAAAACATGCATGTGACCTTTTTCATCAAGATTGACATGTATGCACCATTACCATACTATCTAACAGTCTTTGAAATAATCTTTCAAAATAATATAAATAAAAATATAACAAATATATACTTTGTATTTTTACAACCAAACATTGTTATTCTTTCACTGACCCAAAATGGCTCATAAATAATAAGTACATAATAGTTATTTATCATGCAACTTGTCTTCATCATGCATACCCATTTACACATAATAAACAATATTCTCAAAAACCCTTCAAGAAAAAATGTCATATCTTCTCAAATAGTTTGCATGTAGTGGAACTTACATATTTTACGCATTATAGGTCATATTTATTCATAGAAAACCATTTATAAAATACATAAAACATTGAATAATTCTCATGCAAACTAGAATACTTCACTCATGTAACTAAAGAATCATTCCTTTCATATTAATGTATACTTGCTCTAAAGAACCATAAAATAATTCTAAATCTCTTGAAATTATTTAAAACATACCTAGATATGTACCCCAATTTTTCTATTAGATATATTTTGCCCAAAATCTCTCCCTGAAACTAAAAAAATCAATCAACCAGAGCTTCACTTCCATGGCTAGGCTTATGAAAAATGACCAAAAATCAAGAAACCAAAAAATTCTATGCATCAATTTATCACTATAACAAATTAAGTGTCATATTATATCCATATTGGTATGTATTTACTAAACATGTACTTAGTAATCTTGTTAATTCACTTATTAACATCGAGAAAGTTAGCCATAACTATCCCTTCATACTATATCATTAGCTAATTTCCACTATTCGAGGTGAGATCACTTTGCATTAACTCCTTATACCACCAAATCTCTAGGATGAACTCAAAAAATCAAAGACATGTTCTTATTGAATGTTAATTCTAAATAATTTTTCCATGATGGATTTCATTTGCCAACCAATCACTATCTCAACTGAGTCAATAAACATGATTTGGGCTTGCTTCATAATCAATCCATAGGGCCTTAATAAAAGTAAACAAAATTCACAATGGACCTTGTACATTTGAAATTATCTAAGTTTTACAGCATAATATGAAGGGTCTAACCATGTTATAATCCTTTAAATTGATTTCAAAGATTTAATATAATTAAAAACTAAGCAATGAGAGTATATAGATTGTCATAATCTCATGAAAAACCTACACCATTGAAAATTATTTCATGAATAAATATTGAATCAACCAATTCAAAATTTTGACATATTAACTTTCATGCCCAATGAAATACAAAGAATGGTATAAATTCTTGGAGGGTTATGTTCATCGAATCTATATACTTCAATCTCAAAATGACCTACACTTAGAATGTTGATTAGATGACTATGACCTTAAACATGTGAATTTGGAAATCAAGTCATAGAATCAAAGGAATAAGACTGAAAGCTATACAGACTAGTATGACAACATAATTAAGTCAACTTGAGCATATTAATACTTTAAATGTCCATTATATCATAATAACATACAAAGATGAGCCATGAACTTTTGTATTTTGAAAATAGTCTTTTTCAATAAATGTATTATTTTCCAAATGAAATAATCATCAATATCATCATTTGTTTTTATCCATAAATAAAATCATATAATAGATTAAAAACCAAGAATCATTACAAATATGTCTAGATTGAAAGTGCATTTCCACTGAAACTACCTCAAAAGCAAATTGAATTGAAAATCAAAACCATTGTGTACATTCACAACTATATATGCATATTTGATTCATTAGTCCACCATGCTTTTCAAAACCACTTAAAGACATAAACATGAATTCATAAACCAATTATATAATTTCATAATTAAAAAATGCATCTAAAATACTATCAATTAATAGGGTCCCTGACATATTTTAGATTTTATGATAGGGTCATCTCTATGGCAGTAAGTATTGAATTTTTTTTAAAAATAAGGGGTGTAGAAAATAGGCATAATAGAATTAAAGTATTTATCTATTTGATCATGTTCTTGGGGATCAAAATAGTCTTTATCCACTTTTAATGAGTCTTTAAGATCTTCTTCTTCTATTACAACAACTTTATCAACACCTTGTTCATATTGTGGAAGACCATCTCTATCTTCATCTTCAAAGAATGATATGCTTATTTATTCACCAAGAGGTGCTCCAATGATGAATTATTCCTTATGTTCACTTGAAGTTTCTTATTCATAGACTTCTTGAAGCTCACTTATAGATTCAACTTGTCCTTCTTTAATGGCCTCCAATAGAAAATGTTCATCTTCAAGGATGGGCTACTCAAACTCACAAACAAGCTTTGGGCTCTTAAGATCAATGATATTATCACTCTCCTCCTTCCCTTCACCAATAAATACCTCAACTCTTGATATTATTTTTTCTTCAACCTTATCAACAAGGAATTCCTTATTCATTTAAATGCTCTCTTGAATTTACCTCCATGATGGGAGAGTTTTAGGTTCCTCATCCTTCTCAATAAGGACTTATTTATTGCTTTGGATTCCTTCATAAATTGACCTCTATTATGGGAAGTTGTTACGATCTTGAGGAGGGATGGGTGGGGATTGTATAGTCAAATGTTCCTCTTTGGCCTCAATTTCTCAATCTAATCTTTTTCTATTTTTTTTATCCCATGACTTCATCACTTGATTCGCACTTGGAATCTTAAAGGATCTTTTTGGGGTTTCTTGATGAAGTAGAAGAGAATTTTGTGCCAAGATAATCTCATTCTTTTCCCTACAAGTAGAAATAAAACACTTCAATTTAGATTTATCTTGGTCTTCAACCCTCTCAACAAGAACTTATTTCCTCTTTTGGATGTTTTTTAGATTGACCTCCATGATGGTAATGCTTAAGGAATTTAAGAAGGACTAGGGAGTATTTAAAACTCACTTGACTTAGTTTTTTGAGGGAGAATTGGTGGAGAAAAAGAGATATGATGTGGATTATGGGAAGTCACATGAGACTGATAATACTAAATGTGTTTCCCCTCATGAACCACCAACCTATATTTTATGCATTTAATTATGCCACCCATGTCTAATATGTCACTAGTAAGTCTTTTTTGGTTCTCTCTCTCTCTCAATTGGTGTCCGCTTACTATTAACTAGCTACAATGATTCTCTCATATTTTAAATGAGATGAATAGGGGAACTAGGTCCATACTCTCTTTTTATATCAATATCTATCATATGCCTCTCATATCCCATAAGATTTTTCTTTAAGCTTGATATAAATTAATTAGAAATAAAACTATGTTAACTATGAATAACATGGTTTTGTCAAGGATGACTAAAATAATGAATAGGTTTCCAAGCAAGTTGACTTGGGGTGGGATATGGAATATAGGATTGATAACATGCTTGGATAGATTGATATAAAGGTTGAAAATATTTATAATATTCATGAGGAAGGGATGAAGGGTGATAGTTTTGATATAAAGGCTAGTATAGCTCAACATGAAGTTGATATAACTCATTATGCTACTAATAAGGATCAACATGTTATTGGTAAATATAAAAAAACTATTGGTAAAGATCAAAATAGGCTTGATAAGGATCACCAACTTGAGTAACATAGAAATACACTCCAAACTTAGCCATAAAACATCATAAAAAAGGAAAAATTTAAAGAGCACTTGATTAAAATAATACCTAGGTTGATAAAACTAGTTGAATGAACTTAGAGTTGACATTGGTATTAGTGTTTATACCTAAAAATTACATTTCATTAAAGGGAAACACTAATAACTCTTCAATGGATGAAGTCTCTTATCCTAGTGAGTGTGTTGGAACTAGTATCATCAAAATTTACACATTTGAAGAGGTTGTTCAAGCCTCCTCACTTAAGTGATAGCATGGGAATAATCCTAGGTTATGGGTGACCTAAAGAGTGGATTGAAAATATATATTATGGATAGATCCTTTTTTGAATCACTTAATAACTATGACTAAACCTACTAACTTGGAAGGGAAAGGGAAAGAGAAATGAAGGAAAAATAAACCAGGGAGGTGATACACCAAACTTGTTGACCATTATGACACATATGCAAATAGATAATTAAAATAGGACTAATCCATTCATACACTACTCCTAATCTCATCCTCTTACATAAGTATTTTAATATGGAAGTGGTAAATTATGATTAGGTAAGGATGGCTAGTTTTCAAGAGGTCTAAAGGACAATAATGAAAGATTTCCTCACTTAACCTTCATAAGACTACTTAAACATTAAATATGACCTACAATAATGAGTTTAAACTACATATAGGTGTGATAATGAGACAACATGTCAAGTAGAACTAAATTAACACTAGATAATATCAATCATCCATGCACAAATACTAAAATACAATAATAATAGAAGGTAAAAATATCTTGTATATTACTTCAAAGCTTAAAAAATGAGCATGGATTTACCATCCTCAAGTGGATGATCCATTATAATGATAAAATTAAATATATACATAGAATAATGTGAGAAGGAAAGAGAGTATAGGCATAGGAGTTACATATGACAAGTGCCATCTCATTAGTAAACAAGTTACCATCAAGAAATTATATAAGTAGGTAGTTATGAATCATTTTATCAACATGTGTATGCTTGGGTTTGATTATGATATTCAAGGTATAATAGGAGTTATTAGATAAAGTTTTACAATTTTACATCTTGAAGAAGAATTTACAACTTAGAATCCTAACACATGGAATCTTATCCTCATTAGCAACCTCCATGCCACTCTAGGATCCTAAATGCTTCTTATATCTTGGTCGAGGTGAAATTTTTAGTTTATACCTCCTTCCACACTCACACTCAAGTAGTAAAACATGTAAGTTCAATGTTATAACTTGTTTGAAACCAAGAAGGCAATGAAGAAAACTTGTTACTCATGTGAGGTCTATTTACTTACTTACAAACTACCATATCACCTATCAGTCTTCATAAAATCCTTAAATAATATCATTATATCTCCATTCACCTTATGGACCTATAATTTATTCTTCATATCATATGAATAAGACATTTGGTGAGGTTTCATCTTCACTTCTTATTCTAAGAGAGAGAAACCTTCATCTAATCTTATCCTTATTACTTGAATTTAGTCTTGACACAAAGATAGATCATTTAAATGAATCATTTGAAGGACATTATGCCTTTTCCCAAGCCTATAATATATTTTAAAGGATTCAAGAGCCTTCATAATTCCATATCCCTATAAATGGACCTAAAATTGCAAATTTTAGACCATTTTATGTACCTCCTTAGCCCACATGTGCCAAACAATAACTCATATATAAGTTCATGAGACTTCCAAGGTATATAAAGTTTTTTAAAAAGTCAATTAGATGCATTTGAATCACTTATAAACCAAAACCTAGTCATTAGATCTTTAGTAGGGTTTTAGGCTCTTTTCATCCTTAATAATGGTTCATAAAGATGTGGACCTTAACCTGAGAAAAAAATACATTGAATTGAATTCTATATATCCCTTCAACATCCTTGAAATCCATTGTCTCCCATTCACATTGACCATTGACTTCTGAGCAAAAGACGACCCTTTTTGATTGTTTAGGCGTATTTGAGAGCTTAAGAAGGGTGATTTTGCGTGATAAGGTATAAAAGTGTTTTGTTTTTGTTTTAAACCCCTCATTGGTGTTTTTTAAACCTCAAATTATGTGTCCATGTGCTCCTTTACTCCATGTTACCCTTAATACTCACTATAACCTTCATAATCTCATGGTTTAGGTTTAATGGTAGTTTAGTGCTAGTGACCCTAAAAGTCTTGTTGTGCCACGTTATTCATCAATAAATGAGTTAAAAAATCTTGTATATTTCATTAGGGTATTTTTAACCTTCTTTAATCCTTAATAATTCAAACTCATCTTAAACAAGCAAACCTTCTCCATTTTTTTGCATATAGACTTGTGTGTATGTATTAGGTTTCTTAGTTGAGTTTGCATTGGGAAAGGTTTTCCTAAATTGGTATTAGTCTCTCTAGTGACTGTAATGATAATGGATATTCTAATTTTCATCTCTATAACCTTTTAAAATCTTTATAACACTTCATATTACATTATAAGTGTCTCTTTTTTCCATTTTTCTGTAACAGGCCTACAGGGCTTCACTTGGGCTTTAGAATGATTGATAAGGTCCAAAAACAAACCTTATTTTAATGATTTGATTTACATTTCATGTGTTTTATTAATTTAATTACCATTTAAAATACTTCTTATGCCTCTCTTGACCATCCAAGATTTATCTCAATGCAAAAATTCATGTTCTCTTCATAACTTGAAATCAGACCTATAGGTGAGGTATAGTCTCTTGATTGTTAGGTTTGCCATACTAAGATTAAAAAATAGTCTAAACTTATTGATTATTTTTTCCTCCTCAAAAGTTTACTCTAATTTTTTATTTAACCTTACACCTTTTATTTCTTCAAACAACTCATCACCAACATGTTGTTTTGTTATATTGCCTATTGGCAAGCCTGTAGGTAGTCATTTAGGATCAAAACCTACTCCTCTTGATGCCTTATTGACTGTTAGGTTTATCCAATGGTGGGATTATGGAAAAATGTCCTATTTTTTAATATACTTTTCTTATTTCAATCTATTCCCACTGCTTTAAATATGTACTTAAGACCTTCACAGTCCTTCCTTTGGACTCACATAGTCCTACTTAGCCTCACAATCCACTTGAGTTGCAAAGTGAGATAATGGTCTAATAAATATAGTTAAAATTAATTTTTATCTTTGAATAATTAAATATTATAGTGTATTATGCATTCAATAATCCATGTACACTCTTCATGAGTAGATATTTGTTGTCAATAGTGACCTACAAGTCCATAAACCTATAGGTTCATAAACTCTCTTTGCCTTGGATTGAAAAGGAACTCTTGGATATTGAATTCATTTTTTTACACTTGTAAACCATCATAATAATTATATTAAATGTTATATTCATGTATTTACCTTCCTTTAATAATCCTATAGAATGAAACACATTTATGTTTGACAAGGTTTCTCTCAACCATATATGTAAATTCAAATAGTCTAAATGTGCATGGAAAATTATCTATCTTTATTAAATATAATACCTCCCATGGTGTATATATATGTATGATTTATATTTATTGGATTTTATCAGCTATTAAACATCCCATTTCATTCATTGTATGCACCCAAAATACCTCACAGTTCTTACAAACTTGACTGTGTTGTTTAAACTAGTAGACCAAGACTATTGGACACTACACCAAACATGAATATGAATAAATTTTATATAAAATGATATTTCAAGGGTCAAATAGTTTATAATATATCCTTAAAAATTATTCTCATTCATTGATATGGATTCATAACTTTGTATTTGAAGAAAATCGACCCTAGCGGGGTTTTGAGTCCCTTTTTTGCACCTTAACTTCTAAATGATTATTCATAAATTTAATGAGCCTAAATATATATATTTTTTAAAAATTCCACAAATTGTAAGGTATTTATGGTTTATATAATTCTAATAATTTACCTCCCTCACACAAATTTACCAAACCCAATTAAGAAAACAACATGTTTATGTAATGTACATCATTATTTTATGATCACTTATCTATGTAAAATTAAAAATTCCCCATTGATTATTTAAAATTTTATTAGTGAGTTACTTAACACACTCATCTCCCAACAAATCCTTCTTCATCATTTTCCCCATCTCACTTATTTTATCCACATTATTCATTTTTTGATATCGTTTATCTATCTATCTATCAAAACCATTTATTAATTTTATTTTATCCCAACATAATAATGTGTTAAGTAATATTATATGTTTTCTTCATTTTCATACCATGTTTCATATATGTCATCAATCTATCCGATAAGTCTTTCATTCATTATTCATATTTTTGATGCACTTAATGTGATCCCTATGTCATTAGGGAATGGGAGGACATTAATAAGCTCAATTTTATGTTTTACAAGACTTGAAACTTGAGTTTTTTATGAAATTAATACTAAAAATATAAAAATTGTAGAGATATGGCCACCACCTATAATTCTACAAGTAGACCCTACTATAATGACAATAGATTATACATCAATGACACTTTATTTCTTACCAATCTTTGTGAAATTGCTTTAAACTTTGCCAATTATTGTCCAAGCAAAAACAAATCATGAATATTTATAGAATGAACTAAATTAAAGTGAATCATGGGGTAGATCCAAAGGTAAGAAAGGTAAGGCAAAAAAGAAATTTTGCTTTATATGGTTAGAGGTGTCAATTATTCTAACTTATATGACAATAACATGTAAAACTAACATTCACCAACCCTAGTGTAATAATCAAATCCAAATGAATGTAGTTGAGACTTAAAAAGAAAGGGGACACATATATCTAAAATAATTATTGATGATCAACATTCCCCTATTCCTAAAATGGGGATCCTACTATCTTCATGTTTTAAAAGTGCCTAAGATGCTAGACATGTTAAATCATTTTCTTGCATAGAATTAATGTAATCTACCATTACTTTTGCTTCTATATTTTCTAGTTAATCATTCATTTTGTAATAAGGATTGACACTTATAAATTTTTAAATTTTTTTAAGTTTTACTCAAGTTTTTATTTTTTAATAAATTATTAACCATGGAAGGTTCAATGATGTGCTTACAGGATTTAAAGAGTGAAGTTCAACCTAGGTCTCAAATCGACATAAACACAACAAGCTTCACTAGGTTTTATTAAACTAATATTATATTTTGTTTAAAGTATTTTACTTGTAAATATTTTATTTAAAATTGTTTAAACTACTTAAGATGGGAAATGACATATTCAAGAATCTAACTTAGTTTCTCACTTGACCTTGCAGGATGTCAAAATAAAGATGTGGTTCATGATAGCTCATACGACTTCAATGTTTGGACTTTGATCCTAAAAGGATAGGTGTCCACCTCATCATTCCTCATGACACCTTAGGTATTTATTTAATCTTATAAAAGACACCTAGATAAAATTTACCACATCCACAAGCTATGTGGCATCATATATAGATCTCATGAAGAAGTTGTCCATTAAAATTGAAATCTAGAGGCTAAATGTCAAGATATTTTCCCTTACAAGTAAGCTCACTCAATCTAAGCCACAATGCATCCTACCATAATGCAAAATCCCACAAGATATCACCACATGTCCCAAAAGTAACCATTTGAACATGAGTAGCCTTATAAATTGATGTGTGTTCCCTTTAAGTTCATTTGAGGTTAAAATGTGTCCATGACACCTTACATCCATCTAAAATCTTGTAAGAGCTCATAAGGAAGACACCTAGTTAAACTTAAGCTGTCTGATCAAGGTTTAGTGATGTAAAACTATCTAAGGTACGCTACTTGAATGACACTTAGTATAAAAACAAATAAAAATCCATAATAATGATGTTTGTCCCCTTTAGTCCCATGCAATGATGTCATGTGTCATTATTGTGTTGTTCCTATTCAAGATCCACAATATCACCTCTAAGAGGGATGTGTGTCACTACTCGAGCCACATAATTAGTACTAAGATGATGATAGTTACCTAAAATCCTTTTGAAGGAGACACTTGGTAGGCAATGCCATGATTGCCTATGAGAGTGACACTTGGAAAATAAAATATATGATTATCTATGAGAGTGATACGTGGCATTCTTATGACCAATCAAAACTAAAAGGCACTGATTAAGAACTCACTATAAATTAAAAGATTACATGTGGTAGGATGTCGATGAGTCATCATGCTAAGCCACATTTAAAGATTCTTTGAGGTAATCAAAAAGTGCCACATGTCTAGATTTGAGCCAACTAAGTATCTTAGTCATATTCAAGCCTCGTGAGAACCCAACTAAATCTAAGGCAGAAAAAATGTGTCTAAAGGTGGAAATATTTATCTTTAAATATAAAATTTATGGAAAATAAAAGAAAAATTAAATATAAATCAAATTCTATGTCAGGAATCTAGAACAACAAACATGCTCTGATCCCACTTGTCAGGATGCGAAACCGGAAACATACAATTGATTACCAAATACCAAGCAACTTAATATGCGGAAATAACTAGATTCACCAAGTAACTAGAATTTAGAATAACATAGCATATGAGAGACAATACACAACTTGTATTAACACTTTATACAGAAAAGAATACAATAAAGAAGATGCCACTTCTTCTCCACCACCTTACAGAGGTTTCCCACACCTCAAGTGAACAGTACTTCTTCTCCCCAAAGCTCTCCCTCTCACAGGTCCCAACACCCAACTCAAACACAGAGTTGGTGTTCACCTCCCGTGCTCCACGCACACCACAAGCGCTCCACGCACTCCACAAGCACTCCACGTGCTCCATAAGTACTCAAGGTACTTCAAGTAGATCTCCCATGAACCTGCAACAACCTGCAATTCAACAGACCATACTTATGGAAGGAACTCCCTTGCCTTCCTCTCTTGATCTATCCGAGTACACACCTGTACTCCAAGTAGATCCTGCCTGATACTGCTCCCTGTTGTGTTGCTATCTATATGACCTTACACACCTGCAAATCAAACAACGGTTCTGCTCACCTGTGAACCTCGACCTTGCACACACATACACCTACAGATCAACGATCTTACTTACCATGTAGATCTCCTATATAGGCCATGCAACTATGACCAAGATCCTACACTCCTGAAGAACCCAGCTGGCTCTCCAATCCAGCACCAACACACCTGGTACTGAGGCACTAGGAGGAACGCACCATTGCTCTACCTCACACACAGAAGGAGCTTATAATTATGCTCTCTTACTCCCTAGCACACTTTTCCAATACAACCATGAGTCTATTATATAGATCTCATCCAAACAATAATTAGACATCTAATTACAATAATTAGATCCGCAGCTATGAGTCTAAAATTAGCACTCATCATGTAAACACTTGGTTCGTTAGCTAACTGCCCGTAAATAGCTCACAGTCGAACCACACAGGTGACCGACGTCAGTCTCTGTCTGCTTGGAGGTGACCGACGTTGGCCGATATATGACCGACATCGGTTGCTTCTCAATGCTATCCTGCCGACGTCGGCTGATCAGACCGACCCCAACTTCTCTGCGACTCAGCAACCTTCAGCAACCTCCTCTCCTATTTGCATCAGTGAAGCTTTTAGCTCCATAATCCTAACAATCTCCCACTTGGAGATAAATAGCTGCACTATACCTGTACCTGTACTCCATCTAATCTGTTTCCTGGTTTGTATCCCTCTTCAAGCTCCCACCTAAAGACAACCCACCACACATCCTGTGGTGTACCACCTGTCATTCGAGTAACCTGCCACATCCAAACCTACAACACCTGTAGTGAAGTCCTGACCTTGCATAGCAACACCTGCTGTCGGTCCCTCTTAGAAAACCTGAGAACCCACTTCCCCGAATTGGCTCCTAACTCTGACAGCTCCCACTACATGGGAATACTCAGGTCTATACCAGACCTCATGTGATTTTGGACACTGTACCTGTCCAGCCCTTAGTGTGCTCCGATTCTGCATCCCAAACCTCGCCAACACCTGATTCACATCAGGTCCCACTCGAGACAAAATCAACCTGTGATCTCCATGCCTCCCATGTCAAAGAATTCCACTGCTCCAAACTCCTCATGACATGCCACTGAACTAATCTTACCCTTAGCTCAGCAAAACCCTGTATGTACACCCCTGCTAGCTAGCATACTATCCACATACAGCAACAGAATGATGTTGCAATCATCATCCCCCTGGTAAGTCAAACCACAGTAGTTACCTGACACTGACTGAAGCCATGCTTCGTCCTCCACCTGTCAAAACCTGTACCATTGTCTTGCAGCTACCTCAAGACCATATGCCTGGTCTTCTGTCTCATGTATCCTTTCTCTCTATTCTTCTACTAAGGCATCCATTCATCTCTGTGCTTTCATCCAGCTGACAAACCTACCAAAACTCCCGTCTGGTTCTGCATCATAACCCTGCCAAGCTCACACCTATTTCCTGGATCCTTCCTGCTCTATAATCAGCAACAAGTATGAAGAAGAGGAACACAAATTTGAGGGCCTACTTACGCCTTCAGTCCTCCATATGGGTGTTTGAGACTCGTTGACAGCTTGCTGTCCACCCAAAATTCGTTACAGTGACCGACCTCGGTCACCCCACAGTCTCAATCTGACCGACGTCAGTTCCATGTGTCTGTACCTAACTACCAACCTGCCAGCGCTGGTGTCCCTACTGTCGACGTCGATCCTCCTGACTGACATCGGTCTTACATACTGCCGACGTCGGTCCCTTGACCGACGTCGATCTTACTCTGCCTGACATCACCGGCTTCAGTCTGCACATGACCGACATCGGCACCTATGTGTTCGATGCCGGTTCCTCCTGACCGACGCTGGTACCTGTGTTCACCTGTGAGTGATGAATTTTTACCCACGAGCTCCTTTGGATCAATCTCCATGTCCAAACTACCCTGCTCAGATGTATCCAGCCTCATCCACTGAACTCTATCTGCCATCTCCTCCAAGAACACCAAGGCTTTCCAGTTCTTAAGCCTGTCAAATATATCTGTCTTCCGCTTAAGAACATGCATCTCCTTCCTGCTCATGTGACCAAGCCTACGAAGCCACGTCTCTGTAATAGAATAAGAATCAATAATATAAACAAGTAGATAAAGTATACCTATTTTCTTACCACTAGCTAATTCAAGTGCTACCGCTGTGAGAGTTTTTGTGCATCTCTCATCACCCAATCTTTTTGAAGAAATTAGCCATATCTCCAAACCTGGGACCTGCATGACCTTCATCAACACCTGTGTGTTGGCCGTCTGCAATTTCAGCTTCACTTCTCCTTTGCCAATTCTTTGGCAAGGCTTACCAGCTCCTCTACCTGGGGCTGCATGGAAAGAGGCAACCGAATCTTTTATCCAAGATTCAACTTTATCCAAGAAACCTGCAAATACATCCTGTGCAACAACACCTGCTACATCTGTATCTTCAATTTCTTCATGCTGATCTGTTACCAACCAACAATGTTCTTTTACCTGCTCTTTCTTTCCATCGGACCGTGAGTAACCGTCTGTGCTTTTCAACTCCTCCATTCTTAGCTTACTTTGATCTGCCATTGCTCTACTCCCACTCGATCAGAAACCCCTGAGAGTGCCCTGTAACCAAACACAACCTGCTTCCTGCAACCTTAGCTCTGATACCACTTGTCAGGAATCTAGAATAACAAACATGCTCTGATCCCACTTGTCAGGATGCGAAACCGAAAACATACAATTGATTACCAAATACCAAGCAACTTAATATGCGGAAATAACCAGATTCACCAAGTAACTAGAATTCAGAATAACACAGCATATGAGAGACAATACACAACTTGTATTAACACTTTATACAGAAAAGAATACAATAAAGAAGATGCCACTTCTTCTCCACCACCTTACAGAGGTTTCCCACACCTCAAGTGAACAGTACTTCTTCTCCCCAAAGCTCTCCCTCTCATAGGTCCCAACACCCAACTCAAATACAGAGTTGGTGTTCACCTCCCGTGCTCCACGCACACCACAAGCACTCCACGCACTCCACAAGCACTCCACGTGCTCCACAAGTACTCAAGGTACTTCAAGTAGATCTCCCATGAACTTGCAACAACCTGCAATTCAACAGACCATACTTATGGAAGGAACTCCCTTGCCTTCCTCTCTTGCTCTATCCGAGTACACACCTGTACTCCAAGTAGATCTTGCCTGATACTGCTCCCTGTTGTGTTGCTGTCTATATGACCTTGCACACCTGCAAATCAAACAACGGTTCTACTCACCTGTGAACCTCAACCTTGCACACACATACACCTGCAGATCAATGATCTTACTTACCATGTAGATCTCCTATATAGGCCATGCAACTGTGACCAAGATCCTACACTCCTGAAGAACCTAGCTGGCTCTCCAATCCAGCACCAACACACCTGGTACTGAGGCACTAGGAGGAACGCACCATTGCTCTACCTCACACACAGAAGGAGCTTATAATTATGCTCTCTTACTCCCTAGCACACTTTTCCAATACAACCATGAGTCTATTATATAGATCTCATCCAAACAATAATTAGACATCTAATTACAATAATTAGATCCGCAGCTATGAGTCTAAAATTAGCACTCATCATGCAAACACTTGGTTCGTTAGCTAACTGCCTGTAAATAGCTCGTAGTCGAACCACACAGGCGATTGACGTCGGTCCCTGTCTGCCTGGAGGTGACCGACGTCGGCCGATATATGACCGACGTCGGTTGCTTCTCAATGCTATCCTGCCGACGTCGGCTGATCAGACCGACCCCAACTTCTCTGTGACTCAGCAACCTTCAGCAACCTCCTCTCCTGTTTGCATCAGTGAAGCTTTTAGCTCCACAATCCTAACATTCTAGTGCAATTAGTTACTAAAATCAATAGTTTAAGGATTGTTTCAAATATATGCAAAGTTGACAAGATTACCATTAATATGATACAAACTAGGATCACCATCAACATTTCATTAATCAGATAGATATTTCAAGAGGATACAAAATCAAAGATAATGCTACTTAAATTTAAAAATCTATACGTAATTTGTCTCTCTGCTATCTGCACTCTCTTAGTTTGACAAAACTCAAGACATTTACAAACTATGCTCCAACCACCATTATCAAAGATCAAAAGTTGTAGAAGGATAAAAGGAAGAATTGATTTCTACCTAGATAATTGTAAAATATGGAATAATAAAGTCCCTCTAACCTATTTAAGATCATTTCCTTCAAAAATGATGACTTCCTATTCTAGTATGGTACTTACATCATCATCAAAGACTCCAAATTCATTCTTGAGGCCATAACATCTGGTGACATGCACTACAATATCATTTACTTTAATGTATATGTAGCTAAGTATGTTGATGAGGATTAGACCATGCCTCATATAATATATATGGCTTTGTATATCCTCACCATAAATTTATTTGGCTTCCATAAGGTTGAAACTAAACCAAAGGTCATGTCATGCGCTGACCTAGTTTATGGTATCTTTGGGAGATCAAGATGTGAGTATGGGATACTTAAATAAATGTCCCAATGGATCCCTATTTATTTCATATCAAGACCAATATTTTATAATTATTACAACCTTCCCTCTATATAGATAGAGTACAACTAAGTCATCATCAATAACTGGTATGAGGTGCACTCCTTAAGGAAAGTCTTGGCTTCATGGGTGACTGACCCAATAGGAGTTGTTCTCATGGGTAACCAAGGAAAATTTCACATCAAATAATTTATACAAGGATTTATAATTGGCATGTCACTCCTAAATAAAGTATTTATCAATCTACACATTACCTATATGGACATAACGACTATCTCGTTATTGTAGATCATCTTGGAGGACCAGCAAATTCTCCCACTTAGGGAAATTATCAATAATAATTTAGTATATGTTATCTAGGACACTTTAAATAGGTGCCCAATTTTTTCATGATGATTTACTTAATGGATATAATATGTATAATTAATTAACTAGGTTAGAATTCATAGTCTCTTGAGTACTAAGAGGTTGTGCCTCAAATTTTCTCTATAATGCACATTCATCAGTTCAAGTGTAACATAAGAGTGATTGTAGGATAATTCTACCTAGTTTTATATAGGTCAATCACTGAATGTGATATGTAGAGGGTTCCCCCAAAATTTAGGAAAACTTTGAGAGACATGGGTATGTTAGGTTGTGGAGCTAAAAGCTTCACTGATGCAAACAGGAGAGGAGGTTGCTGAAGGTTGTTGAGTTGCAGAGAAGTTGGGGTCGATCTGATCAGCTGACATCAGTAGGACAGTAGAGAGAATCAACCAATGTCGGTCATATATCGGCCGACGTCGGTCACCTCCAGGCAGACAGGGACCGACATCGGTCTCCTGTGTGGTTCGACTGCGAGCTAATTACGGGCAGTTAGCTAACGAACCAAGTGTTTGCATGATTAGAGCTATTTTTAGACTAAGAGCTACAGATCTAATTATTGTAATTAGATGTCTAATTATTGTTTGGATGAGATCTATATAATAGACTCATGGTTGTATTGGAAAAGTGTGTTCTAGTTTGAGTTGAGCAAAGTTTGCTCCTTCTGTGTGTGAAGTGAGTAAGGGTGTTCCTCCTAGTTCCCTATCAGTGCCAAGCTTGGTACTGGTTGGAGAATCATAAGGACTTGGTTAGGCAAGGACAAGGGTTCTTCAAGGTGTAGAGTGATCTACATGGTAAGTAAGATCGTTGATCTATAGGTGTATGTGTGTGCAAGGTCAAGGTTCACAGGTGAGTAAAACTGTTGTTTGATTTGCAGGTGTGCAAGATCATATAGACAGCAACACAATAGGGAGTAATATCAGGCAGGATCTACTTAGAGTACAGGTGTGTACTCGGATAGAGCAAGAGAGGAAGGCAAGGGAGTTCCTTCCATAAGTATGGTCTGTTAAATTGCAGGTTGTTGCAGATTCATGGGAGATCTACTTGAAGTACCTTGAGTACTTGTTGAGTACGTGGAGTACTTGTGGAGTGCTTGGAGCACTTGTGGCGTGCGTGGAGCATAGGAGGTGAACACTAACTCTGTGTTTGAGTTGGGTGTTGGGACCTGAGAGAGAGAGCTTTGAGGGAAGATTTATTGTTTGTCATCTAGAGGTGTGTGAGCCCTAGAGGTGTGTAAGGAAGAAGAACTGTGGCAGTCTTCTTTGTTGTATTTCCTTCTATAAGAGTTATTAATACAATTGGTGTATTGTCTCTCATATGCTGTGTTATTCTGAATTCTAGTTACTTGGTGAATCTGGTTATTTCCACATATTATAGTTGCTTGGTATTTGGTAATCAATTGTATGCTTCTGGTGTTTCGCATCCCTGACAAGTGGTATCAGAGCTAAGGTTGCAGGAAGCAGGGTTGTGTTTGGTTACAGGGCACTCTCAGGGGTTTCTGATCGAGTGGGAGTAGAGCAATGGTAGATCAAAGTAAACTAAGGATGGAGGAGTTGAAAAGCATAGATGGTCACTCACGGTCTAATGGAAAGAAAGAGTAGGTAAAAGGATATTGTTGGTTGGTAGCAGATCAACATGAAGAAACTGAAGAAGCAGATGTTGCAGGTGTTGTTGCACAGGATGCTCTAGGAGGTTTCTTGGATAAAGTTGAATCTTGGATAAAAGATTCAGTTGCTTCTTTCCATGCAGCCCCAGGTAGAGGCGCTGGTGAGCCTTGCCAAAGGATTGGCAAAGGGGAAGTGAAGATAAAATTGCAGGCGGCCAACACACAGGTGTTGATGAAGGTCATGCAGGTCCCAGGTTTGGAGATATGGCTAATTTCTTCAGAAAGATTGGGTGATGAGAGATGCACAAGAACTCTCACAGCGGTAGCACTTGAATTAGCTGGTGGTAAGAAAACATGTATACTTTATCTACTTGTTTATATTACTGATTCTTCTTCTGTTGCAGAGACGTGGCTTCGTAGGCTTGGTCACATGAGCAGGAAGGAGATGCATGTTCTTAAGTGGAAGATGGATATATTTGATAGGCTTAAGAACTAGAAAGCCTTGGTGTTCTTGGAGGAGATGGCAGACAAAAATTAGTGGATGGGTTGGATACTTCTGAGCAAGAGCAGTTTGGACATGGGTTTTGATTCAAAGGAGCTCGCAGGTAAAAAGTCATCACTCACAGGTGAACATAGATACCGATGTCAGTCAGGAGGAATCGGTGTCAAACAGACAGGTGCTGATGTTGGCCATGTGCAGACCGAAGCTGGCAGTGTCAAGTAGAGTAAGACTGACGTCAGTCAGGAGGACTGACGTCAGAAGTAGGTAAGACCAATGTCGGTCAGGAGGACCGACGTCGGTAGCAGGGACACCAGTGCTGGCAGGTTGGTAGTCAGGGACAGATGCATGGGAACCGACGTTGGTCAGATGCAGACTGTGGGGTGGCCGAGGTCGGTCACTGTAACAAATTTTGGGTGGATAGCATGTTGTCAAGGAGTCTCAAACACCCATACAAAGGACTGAAGATGTAAGTAGGCCCTCAAATTCATGTTCCTCTTCTTTATACTTGTTGTTGATTGTAGAGTAGGAAGGATCCAAGAAATAGGTGGGAGCATGGTAGGATTATGATGCAAAACCAAGCGAGAGATTTGGTAGGTTTGCCAGCTGGATGAAAGCACAAAGACGAATGGATGCCTAAGTAGAAGAATAGAGAGAACGGTTATGTGAGACGGAAGACCAGGTCATATGGTCTTGAGGAGCTACAGGACAGTAGTACAGGTTTTGACAGGTGGAAGACGAAGCACAGCTTCAGTCAATGTCAAGGTAACTACTGTGGTTTGTCTTACTAGGAGGATGATGGTCATGACATCATTCTGTTACTGTATGTAGATGGTATGTTTTGCTATAGCAGGTTTGTACATATAGGTTTTTTGCTGAGCTAAGGGTAAGATTAGTTTCAGTGGCATGTCATGAGGACTTTGGAGTAGTGGAATTCTTTGACATGGGAGGCATGGAGATCATAGGTAGATTTTGTCTCCAGTGGGAGCTGATGTGAATCAGGTGTTGGCGAGGTTTGAGATGCAGAGCCAGAGCACACTAAGGGCTGGACAGGTACAGTGTCTGAAATCACATGAGGTCTGGTATAGGCTTGAGTATTCCCATGCAGTGGGAGCTGTCAGAGTTAGGAGCCAATTCGGGGAAGTGGGTTCTTAGGTTCTTGAGAGGGACCAGCAACAGGTGTTGCTATGAAGGGTCATGACTTCACTACAGGTGTTGTAGGTTTGGATGTGGCAGGGTACTCGGATGACAGGAGGTACACCACGGGATGTGTTATGGGTTGTCTTCAGGTGGGAGCTTGAAGAGGGATGCAAACTAGGAAACAGATTAGACGGAGTACAGGTAAAAGTACAGTGCAGCTATTTATCTCCAAGTGGGAGATTGTTAGGTTGTGGAGCTAAAAGCTTCACTGATGCAAATAGGAGAGGAGGTTACTGAAGGTTGCTGAGTTGCACAGAAGCTGGGGTCGGTCTGATCAGCCGACGTCGGCAGGATAGCATAGAGAAGCAACCGAAGTCGGTCATGTGTCGGCCGACATCGGTCACCTCCAGGCAGACAGGGACCGACGTCGGTCGCCTGTGTGGTTCGACTGTGAGTTAATTACGGGCAGTTGGTTGATGAACCAAGTGTTTGCATGATGAGTGCTAATTTTAGACTCATAGCTGCGGATCTAATTATTGTAATTAGATGTCTAATTATTGTTTGGATGAGATCTATATAATAGACTCATGGTTGTATTGGAAAAGTGTTCTAGTTTGAGTTGAGAAAAGTTTGCTCCTTCTGTGTGTGAAGTGAGTAAGGGTGTTCCTCCTAGTTCCCTATTAGTGCCAAGCTTGGTACTGGTTGGAGAATCATAAGGACTTGGTGAGGCAAGGACAAGGGTTCTTCAGTGTGTAGAGTGATCTACATTGTAAGTAAGATCATTGATCTGCAGGTGTATGTGTGTGCAAGGTCAAGGTTCACAGGTGTGCAGAACTGTGTTTGATTTGCAGGTGTGCAAGATCATATAGATAGCAACACAATAGGGAGCAGTATTAGGTAGGATCTACTTAGAGTACAGGTGTGTACTCGGATAGAGCAAAGAGGAAGGCAAGGGAGTTCCTTCCATAAGTATGGTTTGTTGAGGTGCAGGTTATTGTAGGTTCATGGGAGATCTACTTGAAGTACATTGAGTACTTGTGGAGTGCGTGGAGCACTTGTGGTGTGCCTGGAGCATAGGAGGTGAACACCAACTCTGTGTTTGAGTTGGGTGTTGGGACCTGAGAGAGAGAGCTTTGAGGGAAGATTTACTATTTATCATCTAGAGGTGTGTGAGCCCTAGAGGTGTGTAAGGAAGAAGAACTGTGGCAGTCTTCTTTGTTGTATTTCCTTCTGTAAGAGTTATTAATACAATTAGTGTATTGTCTCTCATATGCTGTGTTATTCTGAATTCTAGTTACTTGGTGAATCTGGTTATTTCCGCATATTATAGTTGCTTGGTATTTGGTAATCAATTGTATGCTTCCGGTGTTTCGCTTCCTGACAGGGTAGTTACTAGCTATACCCAGAATGCATAGTCATTAGGGTAGAGGGAGTGATGGTATACCATCTTAGATTACCAAGGTACATTTCCATGAAGTTAGCCAAAGAAGAAATGGCCTATCAAATTTTGCATGGATTTGATGGCATCTTCAATAATAAGAAGAAGATAACCACCCATAGGGTTCCTTAGAATTTGGGGAGGACCAAAATTACCAAATGGTAAGATATTATTGTAACTTTAAGGCATAGTGATTCATACTTATTTCCTAAATATGAGTTTAGATCATGGGATCCTAATAATGTCATTGCCAAGCATCTTTTTAAATAAAATAAGGATGTAGAAATGGATTATAAGCATCAATAATAAGTATATGACTAGATATATAGGGATGTTATGAATGATGAGGAGGTACTCAAGAATGTAGCAAGGAAAAACATTGAGCTAGAGATGAACCTGGATAGAGAGAAGAAAAAGAAGATATTGTTAGATCTTGGCCACCATTAACCCATGGAAGCATGTTTCATGTTGATTATGAGGAGGAAAAAGATGAATAATAAGAATAAAATGTTTTATTGTTAGGAACAATCCATGTAGACCTCCAAGACTTGTCACTTCAATCATCCAAAACTTACCTCCAAGCTTTGAGCAAAGAGGATCTAGCAATTAACATGGACCCTACCAAGGACCCATAGCAATCTCTGTAACTATAATGGGAGCTACTCTTCAAAGACGAGATCAACTTGAACCTACTACCATTGATCTTGAGTAATTTAAACAAGGCATTGAGTTCTCTATGGAGGAATTTCAATAATTAGCTAGGAGGAACATTGAGAAGGTTTACAAGAGGAAGAGGGAGCCCAAAACCACCATGAGAATAAAACTAACCCCTCTATCAACTTCTCAAATGACTATATATCCCACAAGAATACCTCAAGTTCCCAATTTAAGTAAATTACCATTTCCTTCTTTCATAATTATAAGTATATCTACTTCTACTTCTTCTTCTACTTCTACTTCTATGTTTTCTACTCCCACTATTATTCCCCCATTAGATTCAACACCATCAGCCTCTGAAACTACCATTGCTCAACCTTTAGTTGACACTATCATGAACCAAGATATTAGTTAATTGGGGATTAACATCCCCTACTTCATTTCCCTTACCACTACTAATACTGCATCTTCATCAAGCTCATAATTCACTAGTTTTAGTCAGGCTATAGGTTCTACTTCCTCCTAAGCAACCACAACACATGCATCACCTATTATTGTCTCCCCTACATTTATAAGGCCATTAAGGCCCATTTAAAATTTAAAAAAAATTCAAATCCACTTTTGAATACTTCCTAATTCAACATTACTATGAATGCAAAGGTGAGGGTACCTCCTAACTTTCCCTCATTTGTCCTAAACATAGGCCTTGCAAGATCTCTATTTGGCACACTTGGTAAAACAGACCCAATAAGCTTTACTCACATTTCTACTATATATTTTACCTTTGTCTCAACTCAAATGCCTCTATTTCAACCATTTAAAAAAAATCCAACATTGACTATTGACCCAAATTGGGTCAAAGACATTAGACATGAAGCAAGACAAGAGAGGCCTCAGGTGGTCCTCTTTGCAACACAAGTTGGGATGAAATTTTATGTTGATATATTCACAATGAAAAGAGTGGTGAAGATGTAGGTTGAGCATCCCTAGTATAACTCAGTTATAGCCCATGAAAGTGAAGATTCCTTCTTCAATTTGACAAAGAAGAGAAAGGCTATCTCTAGTGAGGTGGATGAATATGCAGAGGACCTTATGTCCATAGTTCATTCCAATGCAAAATCCATATTGGACTTGATGAAAGGAATTTAACATGAGATGAAGAGACTAAGGGAATAGGCATTGCCTATAGTAATAGATAAAACCATAGTTTAGGTGATCAATTCAATCATTATTATCTTTAATTTGTATAAATTCATGAAGAGGAGATAGGAAGATGGGACTCTATAGTATAATGTGGTCATTTAATTTGACCAAACAACTTCCACTCTATGATGCCAAGTTGGCAAACCTGGATAGAATTATAATGAGCAGCAAGTTCCAAAACCTCAAGGTTTTTCTACTTGAGGATATCATCTAAGCATATACCATCTTGATAAATAGAATAAGGATATAGAAAATATGGCTATATTAGGTTAAGGATGCAATTACATCCCTATAAAATATATAAATCAAGATTTCCCTCTTGTTGAAAGATGTTATGGTCACTAAGGTGACTAAACCAAATGGTACCTTCATGGATGACAAAGAATTCAGGGCTCATATGAAGATATTTATTACTAAGTTCCAACAAGACACATCCATCACTAAGAATTACACTAAGGTAATGAAAATTGTGGATTTTTCCAAAAAAAGGATAGAGAGAGAAAAGGCTATTAAAGAGGCACTAAGGCCAGTACTTGTAGAACATGGAAGGCTCATTCAAGAAATGCCTAATTTATTCCAGCCTATGATCCTTAGCTTTAGCCAATTTAACCAAGATTACTTAGCATGAGTGGAAGTTTGGATAAAGGAAGATGTAGAGAATAAATAAATGTAACAACAATGGGCATCTTAGCAACCTCATCTAGGAACTTGGGGAATATTTGGTTCTATTTTGTAAATTCAAATTTAGAATATACCATTTTAATGTAGTAGTTTAGCCACTTGGATATATTTGGGTATGTTTTAATGGGCACACTTGAAATTTTATAGGTGGTATTGAGGCCTATATATAGGGTTTTTCCCCCTCATTTTAAATATGAATAGTTTCTATATAACTAATATAAAAGATCTAAGAATTTGAGAGATTGTTTGTATGCTTTATTTTGTGTTTTGTATTTTTTGTTTCTCATGCTGTTAAATAACTAATGGTTTCCTTTCTACTAACTAATCTAGTAATAACATCATTGTATGCATCTATTGGTTTGAGTTTAATAGTGGGATAACAAATATACTATTATATGTGCTCTATTTTCATCTTATTTGTAGTCAAATGTGCTTGTGTAATTTAATGTGAATGAGTAACTTTTATGCATTATGTGATTTTATATATATGCATTTATTTTCTTTTAAGCTTCAACTTCATTAATTTGGATTTGAGTATTATGTTATGGTTGGTGAATACCAATTTTATATGTTTTTCTCATAAAATTTAGAAGAATTGATACCTTTAACCATCTAAAGCAAATGTTATTTGTTGCCTTACCCTGCTCACCTTTAGATCTACCTCATGACTCACTTTAGTTTAGCTCATTCTATAAATATTCATGATTTGTTTATGTTTTGGAAATAATCATCAAAGTTTAAAATAATTTCACAAATATTAGCAAGAAGTAAAGTGTCATTGTGTAATACATGATGTCCCTATAGTACATTCTACTTGCAGACTTACTAGTGGTCGTTATACCTCTACTATTTTTCTATTTCTAGTCGTAGTTGTGTAAACAACTCAAGCCCCAATTCTTCCAAGACTTAAAATTGAGTTTATTACTTCCCCCCATTCCCTAGTGACATAGGGAGCACATTAAGACTATCAACACATATTTTTCATGAAATTTACTTATTCACATGAAATTGCATAAGCACATTCAACTAAAAATAAGATGAAATAGAGATATAAACCAATATATTTTTTATCCTAGTGTTAAACTCAAACCAACAGATGCATACATTGATATTATTGCTAGATTAGTTAGCATAAAAGAAACCATTAATTCTCTAAAATCATGAGAATAAAAAAATATTGAACACACAATAAATCATTCAGATAATCTCATTAATTCATAGCTCTTTTGTATTAATTCTCTAATAATTGTTCCTATTCTAATACGTCCTAATTTTATAAAATACTTTTATCTATACTCTTTTGCTTTTAATCACACTATTACCTTTATCTTGACACATAAAGAGGATGAGAAATATCACCCTATAGCATTCATGATAACCAATTTGAAGAATGTAAAATTTAACTATCCTATTTTGGATAATCAATGTTATGCTCTAGTGAAGGCCATCTAGAAGTTAAGTCACTACATCTTGAGGAACATGATGAATGCCATAGTTTCTAATATGAATATAAAGTTAATATTGGGATAAAATGAACTTGGATAATGAAGAGGAATTGGATGACCACACTCTAAGAATATGATATAGAAATAAAGTCTGCTAAGCTAGTTAGAGGCCAAGGTATAATCTAATTTATTATAAATATTGATCCATGTATTTACATTCTGTAAGTTAAATTAGGTCAAGTGTCTAGTGTTGATTGGTACAAGGATACTGATCACTATTTGCTACATGGAGTGTGTCTCCCACACCTTAAAAGGGAGTAGAAAAGGGTCCTTAAGCTAGGATCATCTCATTTTATGGTTAAAAGGGGGTTCCTTTATAGGAAAAATTATGAGGGGATCTATCTAAGATGTGTCTCTAGAGCTGAATCCATAGAAATCATGAAAAATTTCCATGACAAACTAGGAATTGGTCACCCTTCAAAGCATACCATAACACACAAGATATTGAGAGTAGGCTACTATTGGGTAACCATATTCAAATATGCCCACGCTCATGTGTGAATGTGTCATCAATGTCAAGTGTTTGATTGAAGAGAGATAAAGGTATCCATGCCTTTATAACCAATTATTTAAATGAATCCATTTTAAAAATAGGGACTTGAATTCATTGGAGTGATCAATCCTAACTCCTCATTAGGGTATAAATTTGTACTCATTACCATGGATTATTACACTAGGTGGATGGAAGTAGTGGCCACCAATAATAGTAGAGTGATTTACACTATAAAATTTGTATAATAAAATACCATTACATATTTTGGGATTCTTCTATCGTTGGTATGTAACAATTGCCCAACTTTTATGTCATCCAACTTCACTGAGTGGGCATATGACAATCAAATAGTCATCAAGTCTACTTCAAAATACTACCCTCAAGGTAATGGAGTTGTAGAATTTAACAAGATAAACTTGATGAGTGTCATCAAGAAATATATAGAGAATAAACATAGATAATGGAAATACCTACTAAATTATTCTTTATGGGTAGACAAAATGAGATACAAATAAGCATTCAAGGCATCCACATTCCTACTAGTCTATAAAAAGCAACCTATCTTTCTTATCACACTATAAAGTGTTGGGATATTGATGGTAAGTGTTTTAATTGATTTATAAGAGTAATTATAAATTAAAAATTGGTATAATTTGTTATATGACGAGTGAAAAAGTCAGACATGTCTTCATGTGCTTTAGAGGGTGCTCGAATGGTGTATTGTGAGCATGAGAGGAAAGTTCTTCTATTCATCAGCTCATGTAGACTTTGCATGGGGATATGAGAATTTTGGATATATTTAGTAAGTTTTATAATAAGTTTAAAATCATCATTTCATGTATTAAGTATCTATTATTTATGAATAATTTCTAAGAAGGTAAGCATGTTTTTATGTGCAAAAAGGCTAGTCTTGGACCTGATATGAAATATATTTCTTGTATATGATAAAAAATATGGTGGATGGATAGGATTATTATTGTATTTTTTATAGGAATCCTCTATTATTTTGAGGATGTGTTTGGTTAGACTTGACTATTTGTGGGTCCCATAGAAAATAGCTTCTTAACAGTGTTTTTACTTTTGAAAGAAATTTGTAAAAGTGACCAGGGAAAAAAATAGGTGTGAGATGAATTTAATGACTTGAATAAAAAATTAATTAGGTATTAAATTATTTATATCATAATTTTCATGAGTGTAATTCATATGGTGCTTCATTGTGTTCATCTAGGCATATGTGGTCTTGTGACAGATTTATTTTGAGTAGGCAAATTGATTACATTAAAATTTGTGCATATAGATGATTCAAAGGAATATGGTTATATGAGTGTTTTAATACTTTTACATATTTTACATGTTAAATTTTCAAGTATTAATTATGTGTGAGTCAAAAGCTATGATAGTGAAAAGTTGGCAAATTTTGTTGGTTCCATACTTGGCCAAATTTTTAATATCTAGTGAACAAAGGACCAGTATATAATGTTCTTGCTATATATCTTGATTGGGGAATAATTTAAGGATTAATTAAAACCTAAAATTTAATAGGAATATCATGGTCTTACATAAAATTAAATTTAACGTCTTGAATTTCCTTACATATTCAGATATGGTTGACCAAAGTTTACTATTGTTGACTGTGTTTTTTCTAAATAAACCAGAGTGCAAAGAAGTGATTATAGAAGATAATGTATTGATCATATATTGTATGTATAAAAATAAAATATTAATTATAATAAGTATATATCACTATAAAATTTATTTGGGGTATTTACATTTAGTAAAAGTGAATTTATTGCAGATAAAAGTTCATTGTTGTTGACTATATTTATTGTAGACATGAGTGGGCTTCTTACAGAGGTGTTTATGAGACTTATGAGGATGAATTAAGGTATATAATTGATTTAATTATGTTCCTAAGTTATTAATATTTAAATCCATATGTTTATTATACATGTAAATTCTATATTAAGTTAGTTTTAGCTTTTTTGGTGAAGATAATATTTTTGGACTATTTAAGCCTAATAGGTCTTGAAGACCTAATGGAGGTTCCTAAGGTGAGTGGATGTTTTAGAAGTGTGTAGTGATGGATATTATCACTTAAGGGTGTATTAATGGTAATATTTCATAGAGCCATGTTCTTTTAAGTGGTCTTGTGTTTCTACTTGGTTCATTGTAGTCTTGAAAAGATGAATAGGTCTTCATGAGACCTAAAAGGGCTACTTAGGCCTAATAGAAAGGTATGGTTACTTAAGGGTGAGATATAAATTTTTTTGGATGACATATGTATGTGATTTTTATCATTTTATAAGTGGGTTATAATCCTTAAATGGTTATTAAATATCTCTTGGCTAACCAAGAAGATGGTGATCTTGTAGATTTTTCAAAAGAGCAAACTCAAATGTGAAGGTTATACTATGTGTGGGTTTGAACCCTTTGAAGCATGACCGACCTAATGGATGAATATGGAATCTATTATTCATGTCTCTAATAATATTTTAAGTTGATCCATGTTTTTAAATTATATATTGGCTGACCATGATAGTGTATGGTATATATATACAAGGTGTTTTATGCCTTTTAGGTGTCAGAATGAAGCTAGACAAGCAAGTGTGTGTGTTGATATTTGAAGATATTGTGTGAAGGTTGTTGGGGGTCTTGGTGACAAAAGTTTATATCAATTTAATTAGAGGAAAATTTTATTATACTTAGCATATTTTTCTTATTATATTGATTATTTTTATTTTATTTATGAGTGCATATTTGAATATGAACGAAAGATTTGTGAAGGGGTTATTTGCTTCTGTTGAAGAGATATCTTGGTGATGGTGACTTGTATGGAGTTTCAAAATTGGAGAAGAGTTTTATTTTAGGGTTTATCTATCATAGTGAGAAGTAATCATATTTTAATAATTGTTCATTTGATAGGTGTTGTGTTGGTGCTCAATATCTTAGGCAAGTTCGTGTTTGTCATCTTTAGGGGTTGGAACTCCTTGTGAAGTGGGTGCTTCACTAAAGTCTCATGTTTTTTTATAATATTATAGGATAATTAGTCCATTTTTTTCAATCTTGAGAGTTATTTTTATTCCCCATGAGGGTTTCCCATATAATTAATGTGTTATGTGCTTTGATCTTACATTACCTCTTTGTTCATTGGAACGAATGGTCTACATGATTCATGATTTCTTATGGTTGAATGGTTAAGAATTTGATTAATTGTAATTAATGTTGATTTACTTGCATCAATGATGCATACCCCCCACCATATATTAGTGATTTTTATTCCAACATTTGGTATCAAAGTAGGTTCTTTTGAGGAAGGCTTAGTAGCTTGAAAGTGGTCCTACGAAGCACAAAATGGCTACATAAATAAAAAGAGAGAATCAAGATTTGAAGGATATAGTCAAAGATCTTGAGAAGAAGGTATGTGATTTGAATATTAAGGTATATAATGAAGTAAAAAAAGAAAACATGGTGATTTAAGATCTTAAGGATAAGTTAGGAGTTGTAAGCACTAATCAAAGGTTAATACAATAAGAGTGCAATGTGTATAAGTCTAAGTTATAATAATGTGAGGCCATGGTGATTGAAGAATATGAGGTTTTGGTTCATAATTTTATAAATCAGATAGAGGATTCAAATTCAAGTTTGATGAAAAAGTATTATGAGTGTGATCAATTGAAAACTGAGCTAGATTCCTTAAAAGTTGAGCATGAGAAGCTAATGGTCAAAACAAGAAAGGTTGATCAAAAAAAGGTCTTAATCAAGATGCGTAAGTTTGAAAAACACAAAATAAATAAGAAATATTCAAAGAGAATGGTAACTTGGATGCCTAAAATATAAAATTAGTTATAAAAACAAATTATTTGAGGTATGCTAGTTTCTTTCATGGTCATTATTATGTGTGTCATATTTTTGGTAACATTGCAAGGGATTACAAGAGGAGAAGTAACTTTTAAGAAGGAGATAATCACCATAATCAAGCAAGAGGTATGAATGATATTTTTTGTTTTGGATGTCATAGAGTTGGTCACATTGAAAAAAACTATAGAAATAGGTTGAATGAGTTCTCAAGACATCACAAGGTGTACAGAGCTTCTAGTGTGCAAAGAAAAGGTCATACATGGATATAGAGACCTAAGGCTATTAAGAGAGATAAATTTGAGACCAAGGATGTTTTTATTGATGAGAATATAAGTCAATATAATATGTTTTTTGTTATTTAATATGTTTAAATTAATAAGTATAATCATGTTTTGAAAGAGTTGATGTTAACCAATTTCATAAAAGAGAAGATGAATGAGCCAATCAAGCCTATGAAGAAGCTTGGGAAAGAAAAGCAATCTAGTGAGAGTATCAAGATTTGAGAATATCATTATTTTTGGGTGTATTATTTAATTTATTTATGATTTGTCTCTATTATTCTTCATAGAGGCATTACTCATGATTTTGAAACATCTTGGTTTGGTGTTGTAAGGTTGAAAAGTGAAGACTAGTTTTTGGATCAAGGTATGTTCTTTATTTTAAGATGCATATCTTTAAGTGTGGATTATTTAATTTGATTTAAAGACTTTAAAATATTTATATCAGATATAAAAAACTATGAGAATTTATTTTAAGTCCTATAGTTATTTTTTGAAGAATTTATATCTTTGAGAATCCTTGGTTTGCATAAAGGGTCCTAGTGAAATAAGATTTGGCATGATGTATCTTGGGTTGAGCTATGGGTTGGGTCATCATTCTTGGTGATAAAGTTTATATGGTGTTTTTAAATTATTATATCATGTTATTATATTATTTTTTTATCCACTTGGTGCAAAGGTATGAATATATCAAAGTTGTGTATCTTGGTTTGCAAAGTTTCTCTTTGTAGTGAAATAGGAGTGGAGTATCTTTTCTTGTGCAAGATTGAGATTTTTTAAGGGTTTAGTATGTGAAGGTATTTTAAGTTTTTATAAGAATTAATTTATGATTAAAATCATTTTTCATTAATAATGTGGTCTAATAAGTTATTTTGTTCTTATTTTGTGCATAATTGACAATTTTGGGTTTGTGAGAATATTGGAAAGTTGAGCAAAGGATAGGTGATCTTCGAGCATGCTTGGTGGAAGTGTGCAAGGGAATAAATGTGTGAAAAATTATATAATGATATTTTGGCTATTTATTTGATGTTTTTATAGTATTTTGTATATGTTTTTTTTTTTTTTGTTTAAGATAGGCAAAGAAAAACATGGTGTCAAACATGCTTGTTTTGAGGTAAGCTTATTGCTTTGGGCATGTTCCTTTTGTAAAAATTAGTTGTGGTTTTTTGATGAATATAAAAATGTTTGTATAATTTTTTTTAAGGTATTTTGGTTCCAAAAATATCATCCTTTTATTAATTTGTATCATGAATAATTTTTGGATAGTTGTGGTGAGCCTATGTATGCATGAAGGTGGCTCCATTCAAGGTATGTTCTTGTAAAAGTGTTGCTTGCATATGTTTGAAATATTTTATCTTTTATTAGATGGAATATGGATTTAGGGGGAGATAACTCAGGTATATTGAGTTATATTTGAATTTTGGGCATGTTTCATATATGATAATAATCAAGGAGCAATTCAGATAGAAGTATCTTCCTTAATTTGTTGAAATGCAAGGTATGCATAGAGTGAGGGGAAGCATATATAAATAGTTTATCTCCAAAGATCAGGTATTTTTGAGTAAAAATTTATATCAGATATGATAATTTTTTTAGGGGGAGATTTATAAGATCTATAATCAGTATTTTCAGGTTCTCAAGATCACTTGGTGACCACTTTGTCATTGTGGCAAAGGGAGAGAAGGTTTTTGATGTGTTTCCATCAATGACAAAGGGGGATATTGTTGGGGTATTAATGGTAATTTTTGTCATTAATGTATGATAGGAATTATAAATGAAAAAACTATATATCAGTTCATAGGATGAGTGATAGATTTAGACATGTCTTGATGTGCTTTAGAGGGTGCTCGAATGGTGCATTGTGAGTCTGAGAGGAAAGTTATTATGTTCATCATCCCATGTATATTTTTCATGGAGATATAATAATTTTGGAGATGTTGAAAAATTTTTATAATAATTTTTATCAAGCATTATTTCATGGATTAAGGCTCTATTATTTATGAACAATTGCTAAGAAGGTACGTAGGTTTTTATGTGCTAAAAGGCTAATCTTTGACCCGATATGAAAGATATTTATTTTATATGATAAAAAAGATGGAAGATGGATAGGATTATGATTTTATGTTTCATATTACTCCTATATTATTATAATTATGTGTTTTTTAAGACTTGACTATTTGTGGGTCCCATGAAAAAGTGCTTCCTAACAGTGTTTTGATTTTGAGAGAGATTTATGAAAGTGACTAGGGAAAAAAATAGGTATGAGATGAATATAATGAATTGAATAAAAAATTAATGAAAAGTTTCATTAATATTAATTTATATATTTCAAATATATATGCCCTCAAATTTGCCTAGTCGATATGAAGGAAATGGTGCCATGAGTGAAAAAAACCAATCAGAGTGAGAAGTGGAATTAGAAGGCCAAATTAATGAGTAGAGATGAGTATGATGTATTTATAATGTGTTATGGGTAATAATATATTTATTAAATTATTTATATAATAATTTTCATGAGTGTAATTCATATGGTGCTTCATTTTGTTCATTTAGGCATATGTGGTCTTGTGATAGATTTATGTTGAGTAGGAAGATTGATTACATCAGATTTTATGCATATCGATGAGTCAGAGGAATATGGTTATATGGGTGTGTTAAAAATTTTACATATTTTATATGTTACAAGTTTCAAGTATTAATTATGTGTGATCCAAAAGTTATGATAGTGAAAAGTTGGCAGATTTTGTTGGTTCCATACTTAGCCAAATTTTAAATATATAGTAAACAAAGGACCAGTATACAGTTTTCTTACTATATATTTTTATGGAGGAATATTTTAAACATTAATTAAAAAAAATTATATAAAACTCTAAATGGGTTCCATAAAAATAAATATCATGTCTTGAATGTTAGTAAATCTTTAGATATGGTTGACCAAAGTTGACTATTGTTGCCTATGGTTTATTTTGAATAAACCAGAGTACAAAGAAGTGATTGTAGAAGACAATGTATTGATCAGATATTGTTGGTATAAAAATAAAATATGAATTATACTAAATATATATCACTATAAAAGTGATTTGGGTTATTTAAAGTTAGTAAAATTGAAGTTATTGTAAATCAAAGTTGACTATTGTTGACTATATTTATTGTAGATCTGAGTGGGCTTCTTATAGAGGTGTTTATGAGACTTATGAGGATGAATGAAGGTGTCTCATTGATTTTATGATGTTATTTAGGTATTAATATTTCCATTCATATTTCTATTATATATTTAAAGTCTATATTTAGTTATTTTGATCCTTTTTGGTGAAGACAATGTTTTTGGGCTATTTAAGCCTAATAGGTCTTTAAGACCTAATGGAGGTTCCTAAGGTGAGAAAATGTTTCAAAAGTGTGTAGTGATGGATATTATAACTTCAATGTGTATTAAGGGTCATATTTCATGTATACATGTGATTGGAAGTAGTCTTGTTTTTCTAAAAGGTTCATTGTAGTGTTGAAAATATGAATAGGTCTTCATGAGACCTAAAAGGGCCACTTAGGCCTAATAGAAAGGTATGGTTACTTAAGGGTGACATATAAATTTTTTTGGATGAAATATGAAAATGATTTATATATTTTTATAATTTGTTTATAATCCTTAAATAGTTAATTAAATATTTCTTATCCAACCAAGAATATGGTGATCTTATAGATTCTTTAAAAGAGCAAATTCAAAGGTGAAGGTTAGACTATGTGTGGGGTTTGAACCCTTTGAAGCATGAACGACCTAATGGATCAATATGGAATGTATTATTCATGTCTCTAATAATATTTTGAGTTGATCCATTTTTTCAAAATATATATTGGCTGACCATGAAAGTGTGTTGTATATATACAAGGTGTTTTATGCCTTTTGGGTGTGAAAATCAAGATAGACAAGCAAGTGTGTGTGTTGATATTTGAAGACCTTGTGCAAATGTTATTGGGGTTATTGGTGAAAAAAGTTTGTATCAGTTTGAGAATAATAAAATTTCATTATACTCAGTATATTTTTATGATTCTATTTATTATTTTTATTAGATTTATGAGTGCATAGTTGAATATGAGCGAAAGATTTGTGAAGGGGTTATTTGCTTATGTTGGAAAGATAGCTTAGTGTTGGTGAATTATATGGAGTTTTAGAATTAGATAAGATTTTTATTTTAGGGTTTCTCTATAATATTTACAAGCAATTAAAGTTTAATTTTTTTTATTTGATAGGTGTTGTGTTGGCGCTCAACATCTTAGGCAAGTTGGTGTTTGTCATCTTTAGGGGTTAGTGCTCCTTATGAAGGGGGTACTTCACTAAAGTATCATGTTTGTGATCATATTATATTAAAATTAGTACATGTGATTTTATCATTGAGAGTGTTTTTTATTCCCCATGAGGGTTTCTCACATAATTCATGTGTTATGTGTTTTTATCTTACATTGTCTCTTTGTTCATTGGAATGAATGGTCTACATGCTTCATGATTGATTATGGTTGAATGGATAAGAGTTTGATTAATTGGAATTAATGTTTATTTAATTGAATCACTAATTCACCCCCCCATCCCCTATTAGTTATTTTGCTTCTAATAGAGTTTCCCACCTATGAGTTTATGGTTGAATATATGGAAGATAATGAAAGAGTATAGTCTTGAATACTGGACATCATCCAAATGGAAAATGTTAGAGATGAAGCTATTGAAGAATTTTAGAAAGCATAATGATGTTATAAAGATATGGTTGAATAAATGAGCCAAATTTAAATCAATCTGAACATCAAACTTGGTCCTACTATGGGACAAGACCCATGATAAGAAGGGACAACATTAAGGGTTCACTCCTCTTTGGATTGGACCATCATCAAGTGGCAGAAATATTGGGAAAAAATGAATTCATGATCAAATACCTATAATGGAATGACTTAAACTTTAAAATTAATGGTAATTACATGAAAAAATATTTCTTTATCACTTTGTTGTAAACTACATAAGGATAGTAATCTTGTTTAGAGTTAGAGTAGGTAGGGGTAGAGTAGTTTTCTTTCCTATTTTTCTTTTCCATTACATTCTTTCTCACTTCCCACTTAATATTCATTTTTTGTTGTGTGTTTTATCTTAGCAACTATAATCACATAAAATTCAAAATTGGATGACTTAGACCTAACTATTATCACCCCACCTATAGGTCTTCTTTCTTGACCACTCAACCCTTCTTGGATAAACTTTCACTGATTCCTAGTCACCTGTAGCTTCCCAAACTTAGCTTTTTGGGACCCAAGTATCAATCTTAGACCTATATCCATCCCCCTAGGTCTCATCATACTAGGATAATAGTGCCAAACTTAGATAAGAGTACCAAAATTTAGGGGTGTCTTAGTTTTAGCACTGTTTTCCAAGTTCACTTTAGCCTCAAATAGTCAAATATTATTGATTCCTTATTTTTTCCCTTGTTAGCCTAATGTAAGCTCATCTAACCCATGATCATCAATTTTCCTATAAAATTCCATTTAATGTCCATTTTGAGGGGTTGGTACTCATTCACAGGAAAAAAATAACAAAATCAAGCACACTCAAGCACTCTTCCCTATTCTCTGCATACAACATTTGAAGACTAATTCAATCCTATTCAAGCACTCATACCAGTCTCTAGTCATCCAAAGTGCATTCCAATTTCATATATGGTTTCATACATCACGTAATTGTACCAAGCACTTTAAATGGAAAAACTAGATTAGCTTGATCCCTCTTTAGAGTATTTGTATGTAGGTAGTGTGCCCACATATAGGGTGTGAAGTGCATCCAACATATCATTTACACACTAACCCCTTCTCTCTTTCCCAAATTTGCTACTCATGTTAAAGTACTAAGAGATCCTAAGGGTTATGAATATTTAATTAGGCACATAGTGAACTTTACACATACCCAAGATTTGATATTTCACTACTAAGGTGTCATAGGCATACCAAAAAAAAACCCAAAAAATCTAGACCACTAGGACAATAATGCTGAAAGTGGAAAACAACACCGAAAGTGGAAAATAGTACCAAAAAGTGGACTATAGTTCCAAGTAATAGGGTAACCTGAGTTGGCACTCCTATCCAATCAATAAATAGATTTATGGGTATTGTTTATGATAGTATACCATCCCTACACAATAAATTTTAGATCCTACTTCATCTGTTTTAGCCAAAAATAAGCTATGTTTGATTTCTTTACACTTCTTACTATTATTAGAAAAGGTAAAATACAAATCTATTTACACAAATTAGTAAGCTAATTGAGACATTTATTTATTAATTTACATTTACTCAGACCTTTATTTACTTAGTAATTAAGCACCAAATTCCCAAAAAGAATAAAACATTTGGTGAACCTGACGTACTTCAAATTTCCACACAAAAACCTTAAAAACATTATGGCTAATTATTTATAATTTTTTGTAAATTTTTGCTAATTTTTATTAAATTTAAAAATCATAAAACTAAAAATAAATTGAAATATTTTCAATAAATTCACCCAAACCCTAATTTTCACATACTAGGTCCTATTTACTTACAAACACTTTCAACCCACTAAGAAAAGTATACTGCTAATTTTAGAAATATTTTTAGATTTTTCCTCAATTTTTCAAAATTAAAACTACAAATTTTCTATAATTTTTTTTGAATTATTACACTAATTTTGGAAATTTTTATTCAAAACCCTAGTTGCATCAAATACATTCTCAGTTATTTTTAGTACTTTTCACTGTTAAGGTGTGGAGCTAAAAGCTTCACCAAATGAGTATTTTGTAGGTTGTTGGTATTACACAGTCATCGGCATCTGTCAGGAGCAACCAACGTCAATCAGGAGCAGACCAAGAGATGCCAGTGTCGGTCATGGATCAACCAACGTCAATCACAGGCAAACAGGTGGGAACCGATGTTGGTTACCTGTGCGTCTAGAAAGCTATTTCTGTGGATAGAACATAATGTTTTCATGGTAGGATTAAGTGATAGTCTTAAGTCTACATCTCTATTATTAGTAAGACTATTTTAAGCCCTTGATTAAGAGGCATATCTGATGGTTGTAATTGCATTTCTCATGATCCCTAATTCTATATAATAGGGATAATTATTCATAGTTTAGTGTGTGTGTAATGTTGTGTTGAACAGTACAAGATTGTATATGCGTATCAATCCAGGTTGTTGGATTTGATTGTAATTGAGAGAGATCTCTTGAGGGAAAGAGATCTAGAGAGAGATCTATACATTTGAGAGAGGTGTGGAAGAAAAGAAGTTTCTTCAATTGTATTCCTTCTGTAAAGAGTTTAATACAAGTTTTTAGGGTGGTTCCTTGTATCTCTTGTTCTTTGTTATTTATCATTCTAGTTACTTATCTTTCTGGTTAATTCCACATTTTATTGCTTTCACATTATAATCAACATTGTTGGTTGATCCCCAACAAGTGGTATCAGAGCTCAGGTTGATTAACAGGTGTTTTAGATATGGTTAGTGTATATTGATTACAGGTTACTTATAGGGATTTTTGTTTGAGTGGGAGAAGTAATGGCAGAAGAAAGTAAACTGAGAATGGAGAAGTTTAATGGCAAGAATTATCAATATTAGAGAATGTAGATAGAGGATTATTTGTATCAAAAAGATCTATACTTACCATTAGGTGGGATTGCAAAGAAGCCCACAGACATGGAAGATGAAGAATGGGAAGTTCTTGATAGAAAGGCTCTGGGGTCTATAAGACTGAGTCTGGCATCTACTATGATATCTAATTTATCACAAGCAAAGTCTATGATAGAGTTGATGACTACTTTAGAAAATTTGTATGAAAAACCCTCAGCTTCTAATAAGGTATATCTTATGAAGTAGTTATTTAATTTGTGAATGCAGGAAGGTGGATCTGTATCTAATCATCTAAATGATTTCCATGGAATTGTAAATCAGTTAAATTCAGTCAAAATAGTGTTTGATGATGAAATTAAATCTCTTTTAATATTATGTTCTTTGCTTGAAATTTGTCATAGCTTGGTAATAGCAGTTAGTAATACTGCATCTGCTTCAAATATTTTAAAAGTAGAGGATGTTGTTAGTGTAATCTTGAATGAAGAAATTCACAGGAAAAGCATAGAGGAAACATCAGGAAATGGTTTAAGTTTTGAGAGCAGGGGAAGGCAAAAAGAGAAGAGCAAGAAAGGGAGATCAAGGTCTAAGTCAAAGGTGAGAGGTAGATCCAAATCCAAAAATGGCAGGAAGCCACAATGCTGGAATTATGGAAAGATAGGGCACATAAGAAAAGATTGTTGGTCAAAGCCAAAAGAAGACAATCAGCATGAAGGTAAGGAAGAAGCAAAAGTTGCAGGTATTGCACAAGATGCTCTTATATTCTCTTTGCATAATAATATAGAATCTTGAGTTTTAGATTCTGGTGCATCTTTCCATGCTACCCCTAATAGAGAATATTTTAGTGACTATGTCCATAGAGATTTTGGAATAGTTTATTTAGGGGATGATGAGCCTTGTAAAATTATTGGCAAAGGAAAAGTGTAGCTAAAAATGCAGAATGGCAACACATGGGTGTTGAGAGATGTCATGCATGTTCCCAACTTGAAGAGGAATTTGATTTCTATAGGAAAGTTAGGGGATGAGGGTTGTACATTAAATCTCACAGCTGAATCTTGGAAGGTGACCAAGGGTGCACTTGTATTGGCCAAAGGTAAGAGAGTAGGTACTCTTTATTTATGTAATTGTGTTACTAATAATTCTCCTTATGTAATATCTACTTCAGATGTGGATGTAAAGTTGTGGCACTCTAGGCTCGGCCACATGAGTGAGAAGGGAATGTCCATTCTTAAGTCAAAAGGTAAGCTTTCAGATTTGAAAAGCATAGATCTAGATTTTTGTGAGCACTATGTTTTTGGGAAACAGAAGAGAGTGAGTTTTCTCAAGACTGGGTCAACAAAGAAGAAGCATAAGTTGTAACTTGTTCACATAGATGTGTGGGGACTGGATCAAGTTGCTTCTATTAGAGGATCACAGTACTATGTTTCATTCATAGATGATGCTAAAAGAAAGGTATGGGTCTACTGTATTAAGATGAAATCTGATGTATTTGAGATTTTTAAGATTTGGAAAGCTATGGTTGAGAATGAAATAGGCAGAAGATTAAAGTATTTGAGATCTGGCAATGGTGGTGAGTTCTACAGCTACAAGTTCAACTAGTATTGTTATATGCATGAAATCTGTAGGCAAAGGATAGTTCTAAGGACACCTCAGCAAAATGGAGTTGCTAAAAGGATGAATAGAATAATAATGGAGTGTGCAAGGTGTATGAGATTGCATGTTGGTTTGCCCTTAGAGTTTTGGGCAAAAGCTATGGATACTGCAGTGTACCTAATTAATAGAGGACCCTCTACAGCTCTAGATGGTGGAATTCCAGAAGAGGCATGGACAGGTAAAAAGGTAGATATCTCATTTCTCAAAGTTTTTGGTTGTGAAGCCTTTGTGCATGTTGATAAGGAAAATAGAAAGAAGATGGATGCTAAGTCTATGAGGTGCACATTTATTAGCTATGGCTCTGATGATTTTGGATTCAGGTTTTGGAGTCTAGGAACTAACAAGATAATTAGGAGCCGTGATGTTGTTTTCAATGAAAAAGTGATGTATAGTGATTAGCTCAAGAAGCTAAATCAATCTGAGTAGAGCAATGGAGAATTGGATGAGGTGACGGTCCAAAATGAGCTCGCAAGAAAAATTAATCACAGACAGGAAAACATAGAGACCAACGTTAGTCAGGTAGGAACTGGCGTCGGCAATACAAGAACTGATGTCGATCATACAGTGACTAACATCAGCCAGGCAAGAACTGATGTTGGTTAGGGAGAACTAATGTCGGCCAGTTACAGGACTGGAAGTGACCGAAGTCGGTCACTGTCAGAGAATTTGGGAGGACAGCGTGTTGTGAATGAGTCTTAGACGCCCATCAGGAGGTCAAAAAGGGTAAGTAAACCTCCAATTCAATATTCCCCTTCATTATTCTATTTATTACTTATTGATGGTGGAGAATCAGAGAGTTTTGATGAAGCAATACAGGTGGAATCCAAGAATCAGTGGGAGCTAGGCATGAATGAGGAGATTGATTCCTTGAGAGATAACCAAACATGGGATTTGGTTAACTTGCCAGCTGGTAAGAAGACACTGAAGAATAGATGGATCTATAGGTTGAAAGAAGGTGAGAATGGACATATGAGATATAAGGCCAGTTGGTAGTGAAAGGATTTGCACAAAAACCAAGTATTGATTTTGGTGAGATTTTTTCTCCTATTGTTAAAATGACTTCTATACAGATTGTATTGTCTTTAGTTGGTATTGAGGATTTGCATCTTGAGCAGCTTGATGTTAAGACATCATTTCTTCATGGAGATTTGGATGAAGAAATATATATGGATCATCTGGAAGGATTTGAGGTCAAAGGTAAGGAGAAGTTAGTGTGCAGATTGAAGAAAAGCTTGTATGGCCTCAAGCAAGCTCCTAGATAGTGGTATTTGAGATTTGACAGGTTTATGACTGAGCATGGCTACAGTAGGTGTCAATCTAATCATTGTGTATTTTAAGAGATTGGATAATGGTAGATATATTATTCTATCATTGTATGTAGATGATATGATGGTTGCAGGATCACACATGCAAGATATCTCTGAGCTTAAGGTGAAATTAGCTCACACGTTTGCCATGAAGGATTTGGGAGTAGCAAAGAAAATCCTTGGCATGAGTATTAAGAGAGACAACAAAAATCCCAGGTTGATTTTGTCTCAAGAGGATTATGTGATCCAGGTGTTGAAACAGTTCAATATGTAGGATGTAAAACCGGTAAACACACCTTTGACTGGACATTTTAAATTGAGTAAAAAATAATGTCCTAATTCACATGATGAGGTAGAGTACATGAGTAGAGTTCCATATGCTTCCACAGTAGGGAGCTTAATGTATGCAATGGTTTATACTAGACTAGATATTGCCCAAGCAATGGGAGTTATAAGTATATGGCCAATCCAGGGAAGGAGCACTAGAAAGCAGTTCAGTGGATCCTTAGATATCTGAGAGGAACCAGCAGTAGGCATTTGTGCTATGGAGGTTCAGATATTTCTCTACATGGTTATGTAGATTCAGATATGGCAGGTGATTTGGATGGCAGAAGGAGCACCACAAGATATGTTTTCACTGTTGGTGGAATGGTGGTTAGCTGGATATCAAAGTTGTAGAAGGTTGTTGCCTTGTCAACTATAGAAGCAGAATATATTGCAGTCACATAGGCTACCAAAGAGATGATATGGATGACATGGTTCATGGAAGAGCTTGGAAAGGAGCAAGAGAGTTGCAAATTATATAGTGATAGTCAGAGTGTAATTCATTTGGCTAAGAATTCAGCCTTTCATTTAAGAACAAAGCATATACAGCTTAGGTACCACTTCATTAGATAGGTATTAGAGGATGGTGAGTTGAAGCTAGAGAAGATCCATACAGATAAGAACCCTGCTGATATGTTAACCAAGTCGATAACAAAGGAGAAGTTGAATCTTCATTCAACTTCTATTGGTCTTCATGATTGAGTTGAAGATGGAGGAGCTAGAAGATGTTGTTGTATAGGTACCGGTGCATCTATTTATCTCCAAGTGGGAGATTGTAAAAGCTTCACCAAATGAGTATTTTGTAGGTTGCTAGTATTACACAGTCACCGGCGTCAGTCAAGAGTGACTGACATCGGTCAGGAGCAGACCAAGAGATGCTGGTGTCGGTCATGGATCAGCTGACGTTAGTCACAAGCAAATAGGCAAGAACCGATGTCAGTTACCTATGCGTCTAGAAAGCTATTTCCATGAACAAAATAGAATGTTTGCATGGTAGGATTAAGTGATAGTCTTAAGTCTACATCTCTATTATTAGTAAGACTATTTTAAGCCCTTGATTAAGAGGCATATCTGATGGTTGTAATTGCATTGCTCATGATCCCTAATTCTATATAATAGGGATAATTATTCATAGTTTAGTGTGTGTAATGTTGTGTTGAACAGTACAAGATTGTATATGTGTATCAATCCAGGTTGTTAGATTTGATTGTAATTGAGAGAGAGCTCTTGAGGGAAAGAGATCTAGAGAGAGATCTGTACATCTGAGAGAGGTGTGTAAGAAAAAAAGTTTCTTCAATTGTATTCCTTCTGTAAAGAGTTTAATACAAGTTTTCAGGGTGGTTTCTTGTATCTCTTGTTCTTTGCTATTTATCATTATAGTTACTTATCTTTTTGGTTAATTCCGCATTTTATTGCTTTCACATTGTAATCAACATTGTTGGTTGATTCCCAACATTCACATCATTTTCTAAAAATTGAGTTGCATATCTAACTCAAAAAAATCAAATTTAAATTTAAAATTTCTTAGTATTTTACAAATAATATTTCTAAAATATCCCTAATGGTATATAGTATCTCCTTTTTAATTTTTGAGGTATCACCCTACATGTTTCAGAGTCCCATATCCTTCTCATGCATATTCCAATTCCTTGTTTAGATTATATCATAGTAATGTTTTCTACTATTAACCAAGTTGTTTTCCTTATGCCACATAAATTTCTTGCATCTTTTCCCTCATGATGAAGTGCAAGACTTAGTGGCAATCCTTGTGAGTTCACCTAGATTCCTGCAACTCAACCTATACTATGGATAAACAACCAATTTAGGTTCCAATAATAGATTTTACACATCTATATTACACTAATTTCAATGGGGATAATTTTGACAAAGAGCAGTATGAGAATAAAAATGATGATGTACACACCGATTCTCATGTTCCAACACATTAGAATACTGATCCACTTCCACCCATTATCAATAATGAAGTCATACTAAAAAAATATTTGGTTTTACAAAATGTTAGAGAATGAGGAATATCCTAAATATCATACACTAATTCTACAATCTATCATGGAAATAAAAAAGGCTAAGCAAGTTGAGTCTTCTAATCATTCAGAGCAACTAGTTGCAAATGACACTATGGGGGAAACTATCTCAACCACACCCTATAATAGCCCAACCTTATTTTATGCCACTAGATGTAGCTATTAAATCCCTATCTTTGATGTGTCATCTCTTATGTAAGAGATATGATCTCTTCAATCCAAGGTGCAACATCTTGAGCAAGGTACCACTAGACCTACATAAGCATTGTATTCTTTTGTACTTTTGCATACACCATATGCATGTCACATTACTTCTACACCCTTCCCATAAGGATTTGTTCAACCCAAGATTACTTTTTATGATGGCAAGGGTGATCCAGAGACATATTTGAGATATTTTCATGTATCATGTTTAGGTTATGTACCCAGTGATTGTTTACTTACCAAACTCTTTCCATAGAGCGTAAAAGATTATGCTTTGCAATGGTTGTATAGTCTACCAAATTAGTCAATCATGGCATTCAATCCTTTAGCTGACATGTTCCTAGCACATTTTAGTATCAACATTGGTGATAAGGTCTCATATGGATAGATTTCATAACAAAAACAAAGGTCAAATGAGCCTCTCATTGATTATGTTATTAGATACAAGACTATTATGGCTAAGTTAACTAGCCCATGGTTGATCAAGATTTGAAAGGCATCTTCAAATAGAGCCTTCTACAAACATTGCATGAATCCATTATATTCAAAAAAATCTCTTCCTTTACTAAATTGTGTCATACACTTAAGGGAAGAGAAGTCAAGTTAATTTCAATGGGAAAACTCAAGTATTCAAGTACTCTAGACATAACAAATAAGAGTAATGGACAAGTCCCATACAAGGTCAAAATCAGTGACAACAAGAATCATAATCAACCAATAATTAATGTAGTTTTATATCCCCTCCTCAACATGTGGTTTTATCAGCACTTTCATAATGTACATTTACAAATTTACCAATTTCTCTAGCCAAAGCTCTACTATAGTTATTGGAATGCAACATCATAACTCTCCCACCTATTTAGGAAGTAGATCCAATAAAGCCTCTTCCACGAGGATATGATCAACATGCATTTCATGATTTTCATAGAGCACCAAGCCACACCATAAATAGATTTATTAGTTTATGACATAAGATACAAGACTTGATAGATGATAATCTACTTGATTTAGTCACTTCATTTGAGCCCCTAAATAAAAATCCATAATAAGAAAAAACTTTGAAAATCTTTTCAAATCCATTTCCACAACATTCAAAACAAGATAAATATGACACATTTGGTGTTCATCATACATAACATACACATCCTCCACCATTTACATACCATGAACCTTTAGTTGAGGCACATCTTTTGAGAGGTATGATAGGTGTGTATGAGTCTAGAGTTCTAGCCAAGCCTTTGATATCTTTTTTAGATCAAGAGATTATGGAAGATGATATAGGTTACAATGCACCTTTTGTTAGATCACATATCCATAATCAACCTATCCATAATGTACTCATTAACAATGGTTCCAATCTTAATATGTGCACCTTTACATTGCTACAACATTTGGGTTATTCAAAGTAAGATATCACTCTAATAGATATAGTTATCAATGATTTTAATGGGCATATTCAGATTTCATTAGGGGAGATAGTAGTTCTACTATAGGTTGGTCTTACACGTGGCTACACCATTCACTATAGTTCCTAGTGTAGAAGTTTTTGACATACTACTTAGTTAACCATGGTTTCAAAAACTCAAGATATTACCTTCTACAGTTCACAAATGCATGAAGTTCATTCACACTAATTAGGTTATTATATTTGGAAAAGTTCATTATGAGTCACCACTCCCCACTTCAGAGCCATTTACCAAATTCCAATCACCAGATCTAATTCTTCCACTAGCTTTAGCTTCTCCTCCATATTTTGTTCTAGTTTTAGTTTAGGTTCAGCCATAGTTACAACATCTATCACTAGTATAGAGGGTTCATACACCCCCATAGCCTCAATATTCTAGATGGCTTCTAATGACAATATTCACACCTAGAGTAGTTACATTGAGATATCATATAGATACATAGAGAACACATATTCATAGAGCTTCTTCTCCTACTTTTAGATGGGTCCCTAAGAGCCCTATAATTGCATCCACTTCTAAGAGTCACAGGTGGGCCCCACATTCAATTTCCACTTTAGAGATTTTAGAGTAGTTAAAACGTACACACATTTCATCTTCATAATCTTAGTCATATACTCAGGCTTCATGATCATTCACAATTCAATTATTTGACATAGGAGACTAGGATAGGGAGTCTCACTCGAGACTCATTGATTAGTATCATTTATTCTTAGTCCTTCCTGTACATAGTTCAAATATTTTTTAAAAAAATACAAAAAATTTCAAAAAAAATCAAAAATTCCAAAAATATTTTGATTGTATGCATCACCCATGTTTTACATCACTACCATCATTCTAGGACTTACATTTTTTATTTCATGCTATTGTATGTTGATTTTATACATTACCATGATTCACTTGATCTTCTTTGAGTGTGTGCAGTAACATCCATCTACTTGATTTCTTCATTCTACCCATAGAGGGGACATTCTTAATTTTACATTCGAGAAATACATTGTTATACATACCCAATGGGGGTATCTTCTACATGACTCACCATTAAATTTATGTCATTCTTACACCACATACTCTAAGTTATCATGCTAATAGACATTACTTTATAGTTTACATAGAATACTATATCGACATCTCACTAATATCTAGAACTTGTGTATTTCTTAGCATATACCTAGTATTGTAATACACATGTTTTGCATACTTTCACATTTTCTTTGATTAGTTAAATGTGGTTTTATCTTTTTAGTTATTATATGTTCTCTACTTACTTAGTATTGCTTTTATGATTGCATTTTCAATTCCAACTTGTCTCCTGCTTGTGCCTTAGGGCATTTGCCAATGCCCTTTGTTTGTACTCATCTATGTGCCTATGTCCTATGTGCCAATTTTACTTATTTCATTTATATGTGTATGAGGTATTTGAACATGCCTTTCATGCTTCTTTCCAATTTGAGTGACATGTGCCCATGTCCCTTTTTTCATGGCCCCTTGGCCCATCTATTATGCTTCTTGCTTCTTGATTGTTTGCTTGTTGCTTATCAAATGTGTGTAATTTCATGATCCATATCATGCATTTTTCTTTGATTTCTCAGATGCCATGATAGAGATCATGCTCCATCCCTTTAACTAACAACTAACAATTAACATTTCTAGTTCTAGTTTAGTATATTGTACATGATTTCACATTGTTATACCTATCTAGGCATACCCCTATTGATATAACAATATCTCAGTATAAACATTTATATATCTTGAAACATATTGTCAAACATAAAATGCTATATCATATATTTTTTCAAAATTAACACACTTGTAGGACTCTTTTCTTCTAAGGGTAGTCATTATAGGTTTATCATTCTTACCCTCAGAAGAGGGGGCATCAAATAGGGGCTTTGTCATAGAGATAAAACCTCATAGTAATCAAAATAGTAGTATTTATAGTAGTTAACACAAAATCTAGAGGTCAAACTAGTCAAATTAGAGTAGAAAAATAGGAACAATCTCAAATCAATAGTTAGTTTTCACACTAAATAACAATGCTAAAAATGGACAGTAGCACCAAAAATGGATAGTAGCACCATAAATGGATAGTAACACCCAAACAAGGGGGAATCCATAGTTTATCACTCTTATTCAGGTTTAAAAACACTTAGGGTTTCCAAAAATAGGTAAAAATTTTAGTTTAGGGACAATTTTTGCACTTCTAGATCCTTTAGATTCAACAGTTTTAGCATAGTTTTCTCAGATACAGGGGGTTATCATGCACATCATGATGGGTTTCACTTTTAGTTTAGATTGGGTGGTTGGCATAAATTCTAGATTAGAATTCATGTTCTAGATGTCAATAATTGGGGGAAATGTTTTTGGCACATTGATCTCTTTTTTTTTTGAGTTTAGTTTATTCCATGCATTTTTAGTAGTTATGTGCCTTACTCCATTTGTATCTAGTTAGCATCACATTCAATTTAAAATTTCATACAATTTTAGCTTTCTAAGTACCTGATTTATTGAGATGGCTTTCATATAAACCTATTACATCAATTTTGGAGTGGATTTTATACAAGCCTAATCTCCATCTTTCAAAATGGCTAAGAGTGGCCTAGTTTCTAGCACACATTCAACTATCCATGCCATAGTGTCAGATTTATAGCACATTTATGGGCTCCATGATCCATCACATATGACATATATTTTATATCAATATCACTTCATAACTTCAATTCATAGGGCAATTATTGAGCCAAAGGGCCAACCTTTGTATTCTTTAGCCACTTATTCAGAGGGATTGGACACACAAACAAGACATTGATTAGCACATGCATGATTTGTTAACTTCATTTAGTTTGTGATGATGGATCCAAAGGGATAGCCTTTGCATTCTTGAGCCACATTTTTGGAAATTGATCACTCAGCTTGTTTATAATATTACCCTTGATTTAGTAGATACTCAACATAATCTAACATCATAATAGGTTTTGTATTGGTTCACATACCCAGTGAGGTGTATTCATTCCTCTCTCTTCCTTTACTCAGTTTTTGTACATTTTTATTTTAGATATAGTGTATCTAGTAAGAACTAATCTAATTCATCTTTTTATTTATAGATTCAAACATCATAGTGTGCTCTCTCTATATGCATCCAACATCACATACCTTCATGAGCTTTTCCCTTGTAGGTAAGTTCAAGTATGCTTTATATTTTTCCTTTATCCTAGTATTGTGTTATATTGAATCACTAGAATAAAGGGGGGAAATGTAGTCATATAAAATACAAAATTATATGACTTAGGCATGGCTAATATCACCAACCTATAGGTCTTCTTTCTTGCTCACTCAATCCTTCTCAGCTATACTTTCATTGATTCCCAGTCACCCATAACTTCCCAAACTTATATTTTTGAAACCTAGGCAACACTTTCAGACCTAGATCCATCCCTCTAGTCTCATCCTCCTAGGAAAATATCACCTAACATGGACAAGAGTGATAGAATTTATGGGTGTCCTATTTTTGGTTCTATTGTCTAAGTTCACTTTAGCCTCAAATGCTTGGATTTTCTCAATTCCTTATCTTTTCCCTTGTTAGCCTAATGCAAGATCATTTAACCCATGATCATAAATTTTCCTATAAAAGGCCATTCAATGTTCATTTAGAGGGGTTATCACTCATTCATAGGAAAGAAGAAAGAATACAAGCAAGCACACTCAAGCACTCTTCCTTATTCTCTACATATAACCTTCTAAGACTAATTCAAGCACTCATACTAGTCTCTAGTCATCCAAAGTGAATTTGAATTTCACATTTAATTACCTACATCACATAATTATACCAAGAACTTCAAATGGGAGAACTACATTAACTTGATCCCTCTTTAGAGTATTGGCATGTAGGTAGCATGCCCACACATGAGGTGTGAAGTGCATATAGCGTATCTTTTACACACTAACCCCTTCTCTCTTTCCTAAGTTTGATACTCAAGTTCAAGTACCAAGAGCTCTTAAGGGTTTTTAATATTAAATAAAACACACAATGAGCTCCAAATAGAACCATGCTTTGATATTTCACTGCCAAGGTGTCACAGGCCTACTGAATAAAACCCAAAAAATCTAGACCACTAGGACAACAATGCTAGAAGTGGACAATAGAGTTAGAAATAGATAAAAGTGTTGAAAAATAGACTATAATGCCAAGTAGTAGGGTGTCATAAGTTTTCCACTCCTATCCAATCAAGAAATAGAGTTTTGGGTCTTGTTTATGATAGTCTATCATCCTTGCAAAATAATTTATAGTTCCTGCTTCATCTATTCAGCCCGAAATAAGCTAATTCTGATTTCTTTACACTTATTACTAGTTTTAGAAAAGGTAAAATAAATATCTATTTACACAAATTAGTAGGCTAATTGAGACACATTTGTTTATTGATTTACATTTACTCAAACCTTTATGTTATTAGGAATTAAACACCTAATTCCAATAAAAAATAAAATAGTAACAAGTCTTTTAGATAAGAATTCACTACCTCAATTTGTTTTAGTTTGATCCCAAAAATGAGAAGAATGGATTTCTAGTTTTAAACATTAGACATCCAAAGTTTGTAAACCTCTAGCAATGTTTCAATTTATAAAATTTGGGTAGGGTTAATTAGAAGTTAGTTTTATCATGAAAATCCTAAGTCATTTTAAGACTATAATATAGTTCAGATGAATGAACATTTAATTAAACTAGATTTTGAATCTATGTGGATCATTATAATGCCACTTAAATTCACCAAAGTAAATTTCTAGGGAAGAAGTTTTCCACTCCTATCCAATCAAGAAATAGAGTTTTGGGTCTTGTTTATGATAGTCTATCATCCTTGCAAAATAATTTATAGTTCCTGCTTCATCTATTCAGCCCGAAATAAGCTAATTCTGATTTCTTTACACTTATTACTAGTTTTAGAAAAGGTAAAATAAATATCTATTTACACAAATTAGTAGGCTAATTGAGACACATTTGTTTATTGATTTACATTTACTCAAACCTTTATGTTATTAGGAATTAAACACCTAATTCCAATAAAAAATAAAATAGTAACAAGTCTTTTAGATAAGAATTCACTACCTCAATTTGTTTTAGTTTGATCCCAAAAATGAGAAGAATGGATTTCTAGTTTTAAACATTAGACATCCAAAGTTTGTAAACCTCTAGCAATGTTTCAATTTATAAAATTTGGGTAGGGTTAATTAGAAGTTAGTTTTATCATGAAAATCCTAAGTCATTTTAAGACTATAATATAGTTCAGATGAATGAACATTTAATTAAACTAGATTTTGAATCTATGTGGATCATTATAATGCCACTTAAATTCACCAAAGTAAATTTCTAGGGAAGAAGTTTTCCACTCCTATCCAATCAAGAAATAGAGTTTTGGGTCTTGTTTATGATAGTCTATCATCCTTGCAAAATAATTTATAGTTCCTGCTTCATCTATTCAGCCCGAAATAAGCTAATTCTGATTTCTTTACACTTATTACTAGTTTTAGAAAAGGTAAAATAAATATCTATTTACACAAATTAGTAGGCTAATTGAGACACATTTGTTTATTGATTTACATTTACTCAAACCTTTATGTTATTAGGAATTAAACACCTAATTCCAATAAAAAATAAAATAGTAACAAGTCTTTTAGATAAGAATTCACTACCTCAATTTGTTTTAGTTTGATCCCAAAAATGAGAAGAATGGATTTCTAGTTTTAAACATTAGACATCCAAAGTTTGTAAACCTCTAGCAATGTTTCAATTTATAAAATTTGGGTAGGGTTAATTAGAAGTTAGTTTTATCATGAAAATCCTAAGTCATTTTAAGACTATAATATAGTTCAGATGAATGAACATTTAATTAAACTAGATTTTGAATCTATGTGGATCATTATAATGCCACTTAAATTCACCAAAGTAAATTTCTAGGGAAGAAGTTTTCCACTCCTATCCAATCAAGAAATAGAGTTTTGGGTCTTGTTTATGATAGTCTATCATCCTTGCAAAATAATTTATAGTTCCTGCTTCATCTATTCAGCCCGAAATAAGCTAATTTTGATTTCTTTACACTTATTACTAGTTTTAGAAAAGGTAAAATAAATATCTATTTACACAAATTAGTAGGCTAATTGAGACACATTTGTTTATTGATTTACATTTACTCAAACCTTTATGTTATTAGGAATTAAACACCTAATTCCAATAAAAAATAAAATAGTAACAAGTCTTTTAGATAAGAATTCACTACCTCAATTTGTTTTAGTTTGATCCCAAAAATGAGAAGAATGGATTTCTAGTTTTAAACATTAGACATCCAAAGTTTGGAAACCTCTAGCAATGTTTCAATTTATAAAATTTGGGTAGGGTTAATTAGAAGTTAGTTTTATCATGAAAATCCTAAGTCATTTTAAGACTATAATATAGTTCAGATGAATGAACATTTAATTAAACTAGATTTTGAATCTATGTGGATCATTATAATGCCACTTAAATTCACCAAAGTAAATTTCTAGGGAAGAAGTTTTCCACTCCTATCCAATCAAGAAATAGAGTTTTGGGTCTTGTTTATGATAGTCTATCATCCTTGCAAAATAATTTATAGTTCCTGCTTCATCTATTCAGCCCGAAATAAGCTAATTTTGATTTCTTTACACTTATTACTAGTTTTAGAAAAGGTAAAATAAATATCTATTTACACAAATTAGTAGGCTAATTGAGACACATTTGTTTATTGATTTACATTTACTCAAACCTTTATGTTATTAGGAATTAAACACCTAATTCCAATAAAAAATAAAATAGTAACAAGTCTTTTAGATAAGAATTCACTACCTCAATTTGTTTTAGTTTGATCCCAAAAATGAGAAGAATGGATTTCTAGTTTTAAACATTAGACATCCAAAGTTTGGAAACCTCTAGCAATGTTTCAATTTATAAAATTTGGGTAGGGTTAATTAGAAGTTAGTTTTATCATGAAAATCCTAAGTCATTTTAAGACTATAATATAGTTCAGATGAATGAACATTTAATTAAACTAGATTTTGAATCTATGTGGATCATTATAATGCCACTTAAATTCACCAAAGTAAATTTCTAGGGAAGAAGTTTTCCACTCCTATCCAATCAAGAAATAGAGTTTTGGGTCTTGTTTATGATAGTCTATCATCCTTGCAAAATAATTTATAGTTCCTGCTTCATCTATTCAGCCCGAAATAAGCTAATTTTGATTTCTTTACACTTATTACTAGTTTTAGAAAAGGTAAAATAAATATCTATTTACACAAATTAGTAGGCTAATTGAGACACATTTGTTTATTGATTTACATTTACTCAAACCTTTATGTTATTAGGAATTAAACACCTAATTCCAATAAAAAATAAAATAGTAACAAGTCTTTTAGATAAGAATTCACTACCTCAATTTGTTTTAGTTTGATCCCAAAAATGAGAAGAATGGATTTCTAGTTTTAAACATTAGACATCCAAAGTTTGGAAACCTCTAGCAATGTTTCAATTTATAAAATTTGGGTAGGGTTAATTAGAAGTTAGTTTTATCATGAAAATCCTAAGTCATTTTAAGACTATAATATAGTTCAGATGAATGAACATTTAATTAAACTAGATTTTGAATCTATGTGGATCATTATAATGCCACTTAAATTCACCAAAGTAAATTTCTAGGGAAGAACTTGATATCTAAAATTGAATTACATCCAGACTATGTCTTGATAAAACCTTACACTTGGCTAATTTTGGCTCCCAACCATTCTCATTGATGAATACAAGTATTAAAAAAATGATACACCATGAAGTGAAACCATAAAATGCTTTCAGATTACATGAATGGTGATTTAGGAAATCTCTACTATGGATATGGATGCATAATTGGTAGTAGAGAAAGTCCCAGAGTGGAGCCAAAGGTATCTCTATTAGGGCTATAGATGCCTAACTAGTAGTAGAGAAATGCCCAAGCCATCCTCAATTAATTAAAGTATAATTATATAAAATCTAAAGAATTCTTACATCATTTCATGTCAAATGTATTTAAAATTGAAAGTTATCATTTCTAAACCTTGTATAAATGGTAAAGGAACCTCAAATAACATGCATAATTTGATTGTATATAAGGTTAAAATGTTATTTCAAGCATGTGGGATTTCATTAGTTCTAAAAAATAGTTTTGGTACTAACTAAATATCATAATGAGACAATGTATTTTTTATTTATCTTTGAACAAAATATCTAGATTCTAACATTTTACAATGTTTCCCATAGAGGTTTTCAGATTACATGAATGGTGATTTAGGAAATATCTACTATGGATATGGATGCATAATTGGTAGTAGAGAAAGTCCCAGAGTGGAGCCAAAGGTATCTCTATTAGGGCTATAGATGCCTAACTAGTAGTAGAGAAATTCCCAAGCCATCCTCAATTAATTAAAGTATAATTATATAAAATCTAAAGAATGCTTACATCATTTCATGTCAAATGTATTTAAAATTGAAAGTTATCATTTCTAAACCTTGTATAAATGGTAAAGGAACCTCAAATAGCATGCATAATTTGATTGTATATAAGGTTAAAATGTTATTTCAAGCATGTAGGATTTCATTAGTTCTAAAAAATAGTTTTGGTACTAACTAAATATCATAATGAGACAATGTATTTTTTATTTATCTTTGAACAAAATATCTAGATTCTAACATTTTACAATGTTTCCCATAGAGGTTTTCATTTTTTGATGATCAACATCTTCCTATTCTCAGAATGGGAACCCTCCTCTCTTCAAATTTTAAAAGTTCCCAAGATGCTAAGCATATTAAATCATTTAACTGCATGGATAATTTATTTAACATGCTAATACTTGTGTTTCTAAAACTTTTGGTTAATCATTCATTTAAAATAAGGATTGATACTTAGAAATATTCAAATTATTGTAATTCTTCTTCAAGTTTTATTCAAAAATTAGTTATTTACCATGGATGGTTCAATGATATATAGACAATATTTTGATAAGCAAGTGTGACCTAGCTCTTTAATAGATATGGAAACAACAAGCTTTTCTAGGTTTTATTAAATTAACATTGTGTTGTGTTTAGGGTATTTTATTAAAAGGTTTTTATTTTAACTTTTTAAAATTTGCCTAAGATTAGAAATGATGTCTTCAGAAAAGCTAACTTAGTTTCTTTCTTGACCTTGTAGGACATCAAATAATAGTTTCAGTTTATGATGCCTCATAAGATGTCAAAGTTTAGACTATCGCCTAAAAGGACAAATGTCTACCTCATTGAGCCTCATAATGCCTTAAGGATTCATCACATCCCATGCAAGACACTTGGGATAAATTTACCAATTCTAGGAACTACATGGCATCATCTAGAGGGATCATGAGAAGCTAGCCATTAGAATTCAAATCCTAAGGCTAGATCTCAAGATATTAGTCCCCATAAGTGATCCCATCTAATCCAAGCCACCATGAATTTATCATGAATCTTACCATAGTGAAAAATCCCATGAGATGTCATTACATGTCTCAACAATAACCATTAAACCCGAGTGGCCTTTTGAGGTGATGTGTGCCCCCTTGGATTCATCTGAGGTCATCACATTTTGAAGCCATATTAAATCCATCTAAATCTCATGAGAGATTTTAAGGTAGACATGTAGTTGCACCTAATCCATTTGATCAAGATTTAATAATATAAAACTATCCAAGGTGCCTTTTGAGAATGACACTTGGCATAAGAATAAACAATATCCCACAAGAACAACATGTGTCTCCTTTGGGCTCATGTGATAATGCCACATGTCATTCTTTCATTATTTATAATCAATATCCATCAGATCTCCTCTGAGAGGGATGTATGTCTCCACCTGAGCCACTCAATTAGCTCCAATTTATTGACATTAGTACAAAATCCTTCCAAGAGAGATACTTAGAAACTAAAGCTATGCTTTCCCATGAGAGTGATGTGTGGCATTCTCGTGGCCAATCAAAATTGAATAATACCACCCAAGATCTTGATATGAATTTAAATATGCCACATGGTGAGATAAAGATGAGTCATCATGTAAAGCTACATTTTGAGAGTCTATGAGGCAATCAAAAGGTACCACATGTCTAGATTTTAAGCCAACTAGGTAGCTTAGTCATATTCAAGCCATGTGAGTACTTATCTTCATATGAGGTGGTAGCCACATTTTGAAAGGTGAAAATATTTAACTTTAAATCTAAAATTGATGGAAAATCAAAGATAAATTAAAGATAAATTGAATTCTAGTGCAATCAATTACTAAAATCCATAGTTTAAAGTTGTTTAAAATATAAGAAAGGTTAACAAGTTTGCCATTAATATGGCACAAACTGGGATCATCATCAACATTGCTTTAATCATAGTATTCATTCAATAGGCTACACAATCAAGTCTATTATTATTTGTATTTTGAAGCTATAGGTGTTTGCTTTCTTTGTTGTCTATGCTCTCACAATTCAAAAAAGCTCAAGCCATTAACAAATTACATTCCCAACCACCATTATCAAAGATTTATAATTACAAAAGGATATAAAGATACATTGATTGATACCTAAAGTGTTGTAAAAGATGGCACAAGTAGGAATTTATACTATGGGTAAGAGTAGTTCTTATAGGAATGATGGCTTTCTATTTTAGAATAGTTCTTCAATCATCTTTAAAGATATTGAATTTATTCTTAAAGCCATAACATTTAGTGACTTGCATTATAATAACATATATTTTAATGTAGAGATATCTAGGGTTGTTAATGAGAATGGAACCATGCCTCATATAATCCAAATATCCTCTAATATCCTTGCCATTAATGTAGCTAGTCTTCATAAGGCTAAAGCTAAGCTAGATTTCATGCCATGCATTGACCTAATTTATGGTATTTTTGGGAGGTCAAAGTGTGAAGATGGGATGATTAAGTCAATATCCCCAGGGATCCCTATTACCTTCTTAAAAGGACTAAGCTTTGATAAATACTATGACCTTCACTCACCATAGATAGAATATAACTTGGACATCATCGACAGCTTGTATGAAGTGCACTCCCTATAGAAGGTCTTGGATTCATGGGTGACTGACCTAATAAGAAATGTTTTCATAGATGATAAAGCAAACTTTCCCATCCAAAAATTTAGATAGGGAGTTATAATTGGTCTAACTTCCTAAATAGAATATTTGGTAGTCCACATATTGCTTATGTGGACATAAGGACTATTCCATTGTTGAAAATAATCCTAGAAGACTAGAAAATTCCCCCACTTGGGGAAATTATCAATAATAACTTGGTGTATGAAATACATGACACTTGTATGAATGGTTCCCCCTTCTTTATGATGAGATACTTATTATATGCAATCTATACAACTACTCAATTGGGTCAAAGTTCATGGTCTCTTGAGCATCCAAAAACCATGCCTCAACTCTTTTTTACAATGTATATTTATATATTTAAATGTAATATGAGAGTGATTGTGGAATAATTTTACCCATTGGTCTATTGATAGATCAATTAATTTGAGATGTAAAGGGTTTCCCCTAAAATTAGGCAAACCTTGAGAGACATCAATAGCTACTAGTTATATCTAGACTACATGGTTATTAGAATGGAAGGAGTGATGGCGTCCCCTCTTAGATTTCCAAGGTTTATGATAATGAAGCTAGATGAAGAAGAAATGGTATATCAAATACTACATTTATTTGATGGAATATTTAAGGAAAATTAAAAAATGGTCTCCCATAAGGTTCCTTACAAATTGAGAAGGACTAGGATTACCAAGTGGCATGATATTATTGTAGCTTATAGGTATACATATTCATACTTATTACCTAAAGATGAATTTAGACCATGGGATCCCAATAAGGTCATTTCAAATCATCTATTTAGATTAAATAAGGATGTAAAAATGGAATACAAGCATCAAGAATAAATCCATGAGAGGATATATAGAGATGCTTTGAATGATGAGGTGGTACTCTAGAATGCAACAATGAAATAACATTGAGATAGAGATGAGACTGGATATGGAGAAGAAAAAGGAGGATATTGCTAAGTCTTAACCACCTAGATATGGAGAAGAAAAAGGAGGATATTGTGAAGTCTTAACCACCACCATCACATGGGAACATATTTGATTCCAACTACAAGGAAGGGAAAGATTAATAAAATGAAGACAATGTTTTTCTTGTTAGGAACATGCCAAATAGACCTCCATAACTTAACACTTTAAGAATTTAGGACTTACCTCTAAGATTTGAGTAAGAAGGATCTAACATTTAGTCTAACTCCTCTTAAGGGCATATAATAATCTTTTCATCTACTATGGGAACCATTATAGACAACATAGATCAACTTGACCCTACTACTATTGACCATGAGGAATTGGAATCAGGCATTGAGATCTTTATGGAAAAAGTGTAGGCACTAGCTGGTAGAAACATTAAGAAGGTATACAAGAGGAAAATGGATACTAAGACCACTATAATAGGATAAATAACCCCTCTGCCATCTTCTTAAGTTTTTTAAAATCCTTTAATGCAAACTATCATCCTTTTTGGGATTGATCCTATTATTGCTTCCACAAGTACCCCATTCATTATTATTCCCCCATTGGCTCTATTATCATCAGCAACTACAACTACCATTACTTAATTTTTAGTTAATACTAGCCTAAGCCAATATAGTGGTTCTTTTGGATTTACCCTCCCCCATTTGATTTCTCATGGCACTACAAATATTACACCTTTATACAGCACTAGTGCTAGTTAGATTGTTAGTTCTACTTCTTCCCATGTAGAAATAACTAATGCATTACTTGTTATTAGTTCCTTTGCATCAGCAAGGCCATTAAGGCCCATTTAAAAACTTTTCACCTTTCCAAATCCACTTTTTCCTACATCTTCATTCAATATTTCTACATATGCAAAGGTGAGTGTGCCCCCAAAATTGCCTTTGTTTTTTCTAAATATGGGCCCTACAAGAAATCAATTTGACACACTTGGGTAGATAGACCCAACAAACTTTCCACACATTCCTACTATAGTTCTAGCCTCTACCTTGGCTCAAGAGCCTCTAGTGCAAAATTACCTAAATACACCACCTCAAATAAATCCAATGCCTACTATTATCCCAAATTAGGTTACAAATATTATACTAGAAATAAGATAAAGGAGACCTCAGGTAGTCCTCTCTTCACCACAGATTGTCATGAAATTTGATGCTACTACGGGTACTATGAAATTAGTGGTGAGGAGGTAGGTTGAACAACCCCAATCTATCTTAGTTGTGGGTCATGAAAGTGAAGAGTCCCTCTTCACTTTAACAAACAAGAGGAAGGTTCAGCCAGGTGAATTGGATAAGTATGCAAAGGACCCTATTTCTATGTTCCAAGCCAATGTATAATCCATATTGGCCTTATGAAAGGTATATAGTAGGAGATGAAGAGATTGAAGGAGCAAGAATTGCTTATAGTGATAGAGAATACTACAGTTCAAATAATAAATATAGTCAACAATGTATTCAATTTATACTCATGAAGAGAAATGAATAGCATGGGACTCTGTAGTTTAATGTGGTCATTAAATATGAACAAAAACTTTCACTCTATGATGCCAAGTTGGCAAACTTGGATAGAGTTGCAAGGAACAACAAGTTCCTAGACCGTAAAAAAAAATCCACTTGAAGAAATCATCTTTTCATAGATTATAATTATGAACAAAAGGAATATATTGAAAAGGTGGCTAGAACAAGTTAAGGATGTAAATACATCCTTATAAAAAATGGAGTTCAATATTTCCTTATTGCTAAAGGATGTTATAGTCACTAGGGTCACTAAATTTGATGGCAATTTTATGGATGACCAAGAGTTTAGGGCTAAAATGAAAGTATTTGTTGAAAATTTCCAATAAGACATAACCAATGCTAGGATTTCCACTGAATTGATGAATATTATGGCTTTTCCTAACCAAAGGCTAGAGAGAGTTGATGTTATTAAAGAAGCATTGAGACCTATACTTTAAAAACATGGTAGGGTTATTCAAAAAATGCCTAACCTATTTTGGCATATGATCTTGTATTTTAATTAAATTAACCAAGACTACTTAGCATATACTAAATTTTGGACAAGGGAGGATGTGGAGAAATAAAGGTTGCAACAGTAAGCTAGTCAGCAAGTGACATTCCAAAAACCTCCTACAGGGCCTTAAAGAATATTTAGCTTTGCCTTGTAAATTAAAAAAATGAATATTAACTTGTAATATGTGGCATTTTAGTTAATGTTATTCAAAATATAAATTCCACTTGGCTATATTTTGGCATATTTTAATGGGCCCACTTGAACTTGCATAGGCATTTTGAGGCATATATAGGGGTGTCCCATCTCATTGTAATCAAAATAGGAATAGTTGTTATAGAATTAATTCAAAAGAGCTAAGAATTCATGAGATTATCTAAATGCTTTATTGTGAATTATATAGTTTTTTATTCTCATGATTTTATAGAATTAATGATTTCTTTTCTAATGACTAATATGGAAATAATATCAATGTATGCATCTATTGGTTTGAGTTTATCACTAGGATAACAAATCTACTAGTTTATGTTCTCTATTTCATCTTATTCGTAGCTAAATGTGTTTATGTAATTTGATTTGAATAAGAAACTTTCATGTAACATATGATTTTAGATATATGAATCTCCTTTCCTTTCAAGTCTCAATGGTGTTCATTTGGCTTTGGGTATTACACTAGGGTTGGAAAATGTTAGTTCTACATGTTATTGTCATAAACCTTATAAGAATTGACACCTCTAACCATCTGAAGCAAACTTTATTTTTTTTCTTACCCTACTTACCTTTGGATCTACACCATGAGTCACTTTAACTTATCTCATTCTATAAATATTCATGATTTATTTGTGCTTGGGTAATAATTGGCAAAGTTTAAAGAAATTTCACAAAGATTAGCAGGAAATAAATTGTCACTGTTGTATAATCTATTGTCCCTATAGCAGGGTCTAATTGAAAACTTACAAGTGGTGTACATATCTTTGTTGTTTTACTTTTTTCAATAGTAGTTGTGTAAATAACTCAAGCCTCGAGTCTTCCAGGACTTAAAATTGAATTTATTACTTTCCTCCCATTCCTTAGTGATATAGGGATCACATTAAGTGCATCAACACATATTTTCCTATGATTTTTACTATCCAAATTATATAATTGGAGATGATATCCATTATTAAAACACTTGGAAAAGAACATAAATATAATTTGCCTAATCTAAAAGCAATAATAAAGGCAAACAGGTCACTCCCAAGAAGGATCTCAAGGAAGAGACTATTATAACTCATCTCATGGAATACTTTTACTCACATTGAATATTTTATCAAATCTCCTGCTATCTAAGCTTGGTTTCTCTTTTGGTTTTTATTTATTATTCTTGTCTTTGGTCGTTGTCTTACTTTTTTTTTTCTATTGGCTCGTTGATCTTGTTTCACTCTACTTTTTTATACTTTACTTTTTTATGGGTTACAAGATCATTGTAGAACCTACTGCTTACCCAAAATTAAAAAAACACTTGGAAATAAAAAATATCCCTAAGATACCTTAACATTTAACATAAGGAGCCTGAAATATCCCTATGTTGTCTCATCTAACTAGATTTATAGGTTTTTCTATGGTTATTAATATACTAAAATTAACATTTTAATTGAAATAGTAGAAATAAATAAATGTTTTTATGTTAAGTTTTATTCTTGGGAGCTTCATTATTTATATATTATCATGTGCATTACTTGAATTAAAATTGGATCCTATTTTGATCCACCTTCTTTTCAAATAGATCTGACATGCCATATTAGTTTATTATCTTTTCCATTTGAAATGACTAAATTATCATTGGTTCCATCTACTAACTCATGTTTTCTTATCATTGTGCCTTCTATGTTTTTTCCCTCTCCTATAATGTTTATATATATATATATATATATATATATATATATATATATATATATATATATATATATATATATATATATATATATATATATATATTTTGGACCTCATGTCCTTTTTTCATACTATTATTATTACAACCTTAGTTAGTACTTTTTGTACAGGTAAATATTTACTATGTAGATTTATCTATGGTTTACATTTAAGTTTTGTGTGTACCTATGTATATGTGAGATAATATGACCAACACAATAATCCTCATTCTCTTTATAGAGTAGGATATAAATAAGAGATCAACCTAGAGCCTCCATATACTTAAAGATAGTGATATTGTTGTTTGGTCTAAGATATTATTTTCTTAGGTGAATCTATTGGGTTAGATTCCCTGAGTGAGCTTAGGGAAAAATTGGGGGACTTATGTCTTCTTATTTTAGGATCATTAATTTTGACAATCTAGGGCATGAATTGCAGGTATTGGGCTCCATTAAATATCCTACTTGGAACAGATATCCAAGATATATATTACTACCACTAGAGGCTCAATACCAATTTTATCACTAACATAAAACCTATACACTTATATTTAAATTAATTTTTATAGATTAAAATTATGATCTGTAATTAATTCACTTCATAGAGCTTATATACTTATAGATAAATAGTATTTAACATGGGTTTTAGGTATATATAAGTATGGGAAAGCATAAAGGATGGGAGGAAATTTTAAAACTAATGATAAGTATAAAATATTCTTAGTATCCTTCCTATTATTCACTTAATAATTTCTAAAAATGGGGACAAAGATTACATCAACAAAAAACATAAAAAGGAAGAGAGGGTAGGGAAACAAGGGAACTTTTTGAACAAATAGAAACACCAATGCTTAAAATAGATAGAATATGCATAGCTAAAATTGTAACATTATATGCTAAGTTTCATGATGGCTCAAACTTTATTTACATAGGGAGAGATTCTAAGAGGAAAGGGTAAATGCTTAATTCTAGGATTATTTTAATGAATAAATTATAAACAAGACTATAGTTAACTACATATAACTCCTCATAAATTTAAAATTAAATGAAAAGAATAAAATAAATTAACTAAAATATCTAAAGATCATCCTAATTAATTCATAAACCTTGCATACAAACACAACTAACAATTCCCTAGCATTATTATTAATCCAATTAAAGAAAAAATAAAGTAAAAGACATCCATGAAAACTAGATGAATTTACAAGAGGAACCAAATTAGAATTAATCTAACAATATTTTTTCAATATTGTAAAACCTTATAACATATTACATATTATTACTTATATGAAAAGAAAGATATGGGTCTCACCTTCAAGAGGAACGAGACCCCACTCCTGTCCATCATGGCATGAAATGGTTGAATATAATTATGTTAAGATATTCCTCATTCCCAAGACTAGATAGAATAAAATATCATGGCCCACCAAGGGAGCATCAAGAATAGGTCTAACTTTGATCACTTTTTAACCATTTTTATAGGCCTTTCGAATATGCCAATGATTGATCAATGAGGTATCCTCCTCAATCAAAACTTTACAAGTTGATAGATGGCCCTCAGAAGATGACTTATGCAAGAGTTATTAGGCATAGAGAGTGTGGGTAACACACACCTATTTATCCTTTGTGGTGATATAAAAGGTTATAGGACTAGCCATGTGGTGCTTTACATTTTTTTCTAACTACTTTGTCATTTTTTAAAATGATAGATGTCTCTTTATAATTCTTTAGTGTCCCACATTCATGTCTTGTTTTTTTATTTGGAGAGAGGAACATGGCACTAGTCACTTTTTATGGATACTTAATCACCCTTTTATCATTGGCTTACCCCTTATCTACATATATTTTTCTTAATTATTGAAATCAAAATATATATTAAAGTTGGGATTCTTAGGATTATGACACTTATCAATTTATTGCTTGACTAGGACCTATATGGACATTAGATTTTAACTTCAGATCATAACTAATATGGATGATAGCACTTGTCATATTATTTTTTCTACAAGTAAAGTCAATCTTTTAATTTATCACCTTGGGTTTTTAGGTTTTGGTTAAGGGATATGCAGACACATGGTTAAAGCTAGTTAATCCAGATAATCACTAGACTTCAACTATGTACCTTGGGTTTTTGGTTGTGAGTAAAAGATATGTTGCTATATGGACAAACCTTACTCATTTGCATGATTTATTGGCCTCAGATTGTGTATCTCTATCTATAGGCTCTAGATTAGTAAGATTGTGACATGTGGATATCCCTTACTTTTCCATCTAGTCTTCAATATTTCACTATGGAACTCTATCTAAAAATACATGGATGAGAGTGATCATTCCACATGGCATGATATCACTTATCTAAAGTGTCTCTAAATTTTTTAATATGTGCTTACTCCTATCAATCATAAATGATTGAGATGATTCCATGTGGACACTCATCATTTATCCATATGATCAAATATGTGTAGGACTTATCCTTTGGAACTGATACAAGTGAGTAAATTGGATGAATACATGTGGATGGTTGTCACTTATCCACTTTCCTAGATGAATTTATGAACTATGTTTATTTATTAGGCTATAGGTAAGAAGGATCATGAAACATGTATGATATTCACTTATCTAAATTCCTAGGAAAGGATTGGGATTGTGACACATGGACGGTCCTCATTCATTCAAATACTCAGGGGACTTTAGGACTTATCTATTTCACTTATTTATTTTGGATGAACAATATGGAGACATGTGGTTTAATATTTATAATATATATACTAAGGAGATCAAATGAAAATTATAATTAGAACCTACTTCAAACAAGCCATGTAAAATCAAGGTAAATACAAGCATCTAAATATCATGAACTCATATGCTTGATGAAAGAAAAAGACTCGATCATTTTACCAAATCACTTACAAGAAATATATATGAGGACACATGGAACAATCTTGGATGATTGATAAATATTCATTAGAAATAAAATTTCTATGACTTAACCATTTAAAATCAAACTACATAGCCACTCTTTAAATTTGATGATTATTCTAAGTGCAAAAGAGATGTGTGTTAAAGTTCTATACAAGGAAATTTGTACATAAATGATTGAGTATGAAAATAATTGATTGATATCAATTGATATTTATCAAATTTTCCTTGTGAATAAAATAATACCTATAAAAGATAAAAAAAATTGGAAAAATACTTAGCTATCTAGGTTAGTTCATTAAGATAAAATTTGAATTTGAATAATGTCATAGAATCAAAAACCAAATAGATGCACAAGGAAATAAAACCCATTTATATTTTTAAAATAATATTTATATCAAAATGATATATAAAATTAATAAACATTCAATTATATTAGTTAATACACAATCAAATAAAGACCACATTTCATTAAAAAAACTTAGATGTGGAAGTCAAGGATTCATGAAAATAGTTCAGCATCAATCTTAATCTTGAATTTAGACTTAATAAATATTATCTTGGATTGATTTTTTTCAAAAAAAAATGGGCATTAAGTCTTTACCCTAAAGTGTGTCCTCATTTCAAAATTTGAAAATGGGCATGTTAGTCACAATAAATGGTGAATACTATAGGGAAAACATTGCCTTAGCATTTCGAATCTAGAATGTGGTCCTCCATTATTGAACTATGATATAAGAAAATAAAGGTCCTTTAGATACATAATTTATCAATTCTAATTTATTAAAAAACATATTGAGATAATGTTTCTTTAAAGGGTCAATTTTTTAAAAGAGTGATTCATTAATTTTTGTTGTTTTGATCCAACTAGGTAAATTTGGGCATATCTTAGGTACTTCAAAGCTCCTTGAAAGGTAATTATTTATATAATTTGGCTAAGTAAATTAAATATTTTACATTTATCTACTTCCATCCAAGTATATATAGCCTCAACATATATGCCTTTGGTCCCACTCTAGGCCTTGATCCATTGCCACCCAACTTAGAAATCCTACTATGGAAATTACCCAAAACACCTTTTATTAGGAAGAAACTTGGATTTTTCATGATATTTAGAATTCATTTTATTTTGATGTTTCTTATACAAGAGGTTTGGGGAAAAATATATCCAAGGTGGAGGAAATATTAAATGATCCCTTTGCACCAAGATGATCCTTTACTTTCTCAGGGATTTTGCCTTGATTGATAAGTTCCTTTTATTAAAATAGACATTCTCTTAATTTTCTTGCTCATTTTTGAATCAATGACTCCTAATAATTTTATTGCCTTAATAGGGATTAATTTTATTAAAAAAACTATCAAAAATTGGGGCTTGACTTCTACCTTCAAACTTTGGGACTATATTTTTAGTGCTTTATCAACTTTTAAGTGATCAAATTAGAAGGTATGATGACTAATGTTTGTCACTAGAAAATTTCTCCTTTAGGCTTAGTTGATTCTCAATTAGAATAATGGGAACATGGATATAATTTATATGGCTTAGTTATAAACTCCTACAATATTAGCAAGGGTGAACATGAGATAAATAAAAGAAAACCTCAAAGTAAACAACACTAACAAAGCAAATAAAAAGCAAAACATAATAGAGGAAAAAACACAACTAAATAAAAATAACTCTAAAATAATATTTACATCACCAAACTTTGCCTAAGGATATATTATAGAATTTTATTATAAGGAACATTTGAGAAGTATTGCTTCAATAATTGTCCATTCACAAGTAGCTAAAGATAATTCCCTTCAAGGTATTTCAACTGAAATGTGTTCTATCCTAGCAACTAAGATATTTTGTATGGTCTAATCCAAAGTGGGTAAAGTTTATAATGTTACCCCTTACTCTCATGTGCTTCATCCCATAACAAGATTAGGTATGATATCTAAAAGGATTTTACCTTTGGCCTCTTATCAAACCATCTCTTAACAATGATCTAATGTATACTAAAGTTTTATAAAGCCTCTACTTATTGAGTGTAGAATAGGTTTAGTAAAATTATAGAATATATATGTTAGACACATTTGATTTGTAGTCATTTTGTCTTTTGTATAATATTTATGTATATATTCGACCTATGTAAACATAATGATAGATGATAGAATGTGAAGAGTCACACCTTTTTGTCATATCAAAAGGCTAGACTATGAAGAGATAGTGTTGGGTAAAACTCTATATATAGTAATCAATTATAATTGTATATGGTTCTGATGTGACAGATATTAATACATATTATTCATAATTGGTTTTATTATATGCCTTTTATCATTATATTTTACACAATTATTATTTTATTTACTTTAATCTATTAATTATATGAGTTTATACTAACTATTAAGATTCTAATAAACCTATGACTATCCATACATCTATATGTTTTGTCTAGTTAATAAATATATTCAATTTGTGTATGGTATCAACTGATTACTTTTGTTACTCCATGTACAATCTATCTATGAATTAGCATGTTTTAAAATATTATAATAACCTCTACTAATAATAATGTGATGTGCATGGAACTTTGTTGAAACATGTTGAGATGGTTTCCAGGACAAATAGATATAGAGAGATGGATTGATGAAAGAATTCAAAATTTTTCCAAAGCAGAAGTAAGAATAATAGATAAAAATGTGAAGGAAATTATTAAGGAGCATATCTATGGAAAAATCTATGAAATATTTTGGTGCAAATTGCATGAACTATTAGTTGCTTGGTTATCTAGATTAGAGTACTATTATTTTCAATAATGGAGGATATAACTCATAACCTGGTTAGAGGAAAAGATATAAAACCTACAAAACTTAGACACTAATTGGACCTATGCATTATATTAATAGACCAAGACTACCATTGGTGGATATGTCACCAAATTTGATATACAAGGCTATTTAGCTTTTGAATCTATGTATGACCAGTTTGTTAGGATAATCTACAAGAAGTTCCTTCAATGACTACCTACTCTAATTAAGATGTTAGTTGGGGAAAAGGTCATGGTGCCTAATCTTGAAAACATGGATTAGTCACTTTAGGAATTATAAGGATGTGTGAAATGTAGGAATGAATGATGTAGAACTGAGTATAGAAACCTGAACCCAAACCCAAAATATGGAGGATGAGAAGAGATAGAGTGAAAAGAAGGTTCTAGGATTGGAAAGAGAACCCTAACGATATAGAAGATGGAATAAATTAAATAATATAGACTTAACTATGAGTAGGAGTAGGAATAAGGTACATTATGTTGAATAAAGGGGAGCTTAAAGAGAGGATTCACAAGGTATGGTAATTATAGTGGATGTAGATAAGGAAAGAGGACCTGAGGAAGAATAATATAGAGTTATTAGTAGTGAGGAGATGGATCAGAGTGAAGACTAAGAAGAAAGTAGAATAAACTTAGATTAGTTAAAAAATAAGAGTAGTTCATAGTTAAGAAGAAAAGTGTTTGAATCAATAAAAGAATATTCATGAGAATAGCATATGCATAAGAATAGAAGTATGACAAGTCCAAGATCATAGTCAAAAGAATTTAAGGATAGAGATCATTCATTTATTGAGTATGCATCACCCTAACCTAATTTTTATTTAGTACAAACACCAAGTGCAAAGGAAGGGATGGTGAGAATTTAGTTTGAGTCTTTTATAGATAATTTTATAAAACTTAGTGTACAGACAAAGAAGTTCATAGATAATAAAATGCTAGAAGAGGTTGGACCTGATTTTGAGGCTAGTTTCAAAACACCAGTAAAAAATAGTGTGTCAAATTATATAGTTGCAGTGACCAATGTGCATCAACCTATAGTCATAGTCATTAGTGTGAATCAACTAGTATTATCCATTGTAAGTACCCCAAATATGCATTTTAGCCTAGGAATGTTTTTAGTGTTGACACAATATGATGGATCTATAGACCCTAAGCAGTATATGTTAACCTGTGACATGAAATGGTAGGTTAAGGGAATAACTTCTGATGATGTACAAAAGTGTGAGATCATAGGATATTTATAAGGCCATTATTTGAATTAATTTACAAGAGAGATGTTAATGTTCTATATCTCTAATAATTTAAAGCATAGTTAGTGGTAGAATTTAAAATGAAAAAGTGTGCAAGCTAGACTATTCAAGATCTAAAGGAGATCTAGAATAGAGTAGATAATCTATGTGGGACTATGATAATAAATTATCAGATGTGATGAGTAAAATTGATTTTATCATAGATTAAAAAGATAAATCTACCTGGTTCATAGAAGGATTGCAATAAAAAATCATATTTGCTATTAAGCAATCTTAGTTCATGACAATGGTTGATGCTCAATTAGTTGCCTTATGAGTGGAATAAATTAAATATTATGGAGATGTTCTATTTGTTATAATTAAATTAGAAATGAAGATATATTTTTTCATGAAAAGGATAGATGAGATGCATGAAATTTATAAGCTTAAATTGGGTTTATGGTGCATATAATGTGGTTGAGAAGGACATCATAAGATTGATTATCCTAAACTCAAGCTATAATTCTATGAGATATATAGAGTAATAAAGAACACAATTTTAAAATGTCATCTACTATAATAACACATTCAAAAATATTAGAGTTTATATTATAGTTTTTGTAAATAGGCCAACCATGATGAAAAATTTATTGAGCCTTAAAGGAATTAAAGGAAGATATTACCAAGAATGTCTTCATAGTTACATTATAGCAGTTACCCACTGTGAAACAAGGACTTCCAAGCCCAGAGGTAAAAATGACGAGTGTGACACAAGGTAGCATTAGATGGATACCTTCTTCACCTCAATATCAATATCAACCCTAGGGTTTGGTTGGCTAGACATCATCATCAATGGAATACCAATATCAATCTTCATCGAATAATGTGAGCCCAAAACAAAAATAATCAAATTGGGTTCCAACATCAATATGGAATATACAATGTATAATAACAACAAGAAGGAGGATTTGTTGGGAAACAATTGCGTGATTGGGTATTTTATTATAACAAAGAGGATATAAAGGAGGATACAAAAGAGGTTATCAATATGGTTAAAATAAAGATAGTTGACAAGCTCTTTAGCCCATCCAATGTTATTTGTATGGTGAATATAATCATTTTGTGAAAATTTATCCCATTAATCCCTAGAGATAGCTATATTATTTATATTTTAGAGTGAAAAGACAACATCAAATAAAATATTACCTAATATTAGAAAAGCAAAGAAAATAAAAATTAGTGTGTAATGTGAACATGATTAATGTGTAACCTAAAGAAAATTAATTTACACTAGTTATTAGGAAATAATGCACAAAGGAAGGAATGCCTACATTATAAATGCCATAGGATTAGGGAATAAAGAAGTTGCAACTGAACAAATATCCTAATCCTACAATAGAGAATGGATTGATGTATCAAGTTGCATAGGTCCTTTAGGGCATATAATAGTATAATTCATCAAAAAGGGTGTCACTACCATTGATGCACAAATATATGGGCAAATTATGTGGTTTATGAAGCATTAAGGTATTATGACTTCATGAACTAATTCTTATAACTGTTCAACACTCTATGCAATACATATATCTCCCATAACATTACAAATATTTTGCATAATCTTATAGAATGCACATAGCAGGGACAAAAATATACTAAAAAGGTGGGATGATATATTAAAACTAAGAAACCATGGGATGTGTAATAATGAATGGAATTCATATCATAGGATATGAAATTCCTAATGTAATATTTAACTTTGGAGTACTATTAATATGATTCCTAGATATATATGGGAGGCTATTGGTAGGCCACACTTTAGATACAATCATATCTCCCTTAATATTGTAGACTATGGGAGTGTAGAACCAATTGGTTTCCTTAAATATGTGGATATTAGAGTTATTAAGCTAAGTTTATGAGGCAATTTTGAAATCATTGGAATTGAGATAGATGAGACCCATTAACATACTTTGATTCATAATAAATGGGACTATGATGGTCAAATGACTATTAATATATTGCACATTCAACTAGAGGCTCATCAAGGAGACAAGATAGTTGTCATCCGTTTGAATGAATTAGATTAGAAGCCCTATATGATTCTAAAGGAGCCAGAGTTAGAGTATGCCTATGGTGATAATAGTTAGTTAAAATTTGGCATAGATACATAGATAATTGATTTTTGAGATGTGTAATATCAACTTTTTAACCCACAACTAGAGCAAAGCATACAAATGCAAACAAAAAATTAACTAGGTTATAAGCTGGTAATAAAAAAATCTATAGTTCCCTAGTTTGAACTTAAAGGTTATACCTATCTATTGGTGTGATCTCTTACTATGTTAGAGGTACATTTACTATATAATATAGGTTTAATACTAATGGATTATATAGAACATACTCTAAAGGATGTCTTACCTTGATTAACAAACACCTTTAATAAGTGGTGACTTAGATACACATATGTTAAACTGGGCTAGGGGAGATCATGAGATATGGCCTCTATGCATAGTGTTCACCATCAGTAATTTGTGATATATTATCTTAATCCCTTTATCTTTAAGTTGAAACACCATGTTATAAATGTTGATCAAAGATCTAGTACACTTAGTTATGCTTTCAAATGAAATAATACAACTTGGTGAATAGTAGATAGAGAACAATAGATACACTAGAAGGAAACATGTGGATTTTTGTGTGCATAATTTATATTACTACTTACTATAAAATTAGAGTGTCCACTATTTCAATAAGGCCAATGTCTTAAGTTAAAAATTCATAAATATATAGATATATGTTTTTCACATGGAGTTGAGCCAAGGTATTGGGTGAAAATTTTCAATCACATGCTATCACCACTCCCAACTTCATGGTACATGAATTAGGAGCATATGATGGAGACTAAACATTGGGTAAAAGTATAGAAAGACTTTATTCAAACTTGTGTATTTGAATATGATAATCCATTGGTGCATAAGGCATTGCATAAACTGAAAACCTTTATATGTTATGGTTGAGTAAAATATTTGGGAGTTTTAATAGGCTTACCATCATAGTAAGAATAAAATCAAGACTTAAATCATGTGATTCATAATTATAAGGTGAGTAAATAAGAATAGACTCTTATTAAGACCTACAATATAATTTAAAATGAGCTAAAAAAATCTAGTGGTAGTGATGGAGACATGGATTTACAAGGGTTATTTGAACAATAATGAGAATCCAAATCAATAACTATCCAAATCATAAAACAAGTTGAATAAGAAAGACTATGAAACATAAACATTATAATACAAGAATGGGAACACACTCTTCCAGAGGCTCTACCTAGTAGATCAAATAAAGTATATCAAGAACCACTGAAAAATATTGAAGAAAATAGTGAAACATAGTGTTTTAACTTGAGAATGTGGGAGACTACTAGGGGAAAAATGAGATCTTAGATGTATTGCAACTCCTAAGAGACTAATAGGATGTATTTTTGACCAAGTTATTAGAAGTTAAATGTGTATACTCATCACTTGTGGAGATTCACATAGAATTGAAAGAGTACACAAGACCCATTAAAAATCACCCATACAAACTAAATCCTAACATGAAGATGAAAGTAAAGGCTGAACTAGATCACATGCAAGAATCAAGGATCACTTATCCAATTGAAAAGTTAGATTGGGTGAGTCCCATATTCATGCAACCAAATAAGTCTAGTGAGATTTGAGTATATGAAAACTACCATGCACTAAATGATACCTACATCAATGATATATTTACAATACCATTTATATATGAAGTTCTTGATTTAGTTGTAGGTCATGAGGTGTACTTATTCATATATAGATTCATTGGTTACCATTATATTCTAATAATAGAATAGTAGAAAGCTAAAAAAACCTTTTCAATAGAATGGGGTTCATTCACATATAAGGTAATGCCTTTGGTCTTAAGAATTCACAAGTAGTTTTCTTTAGGGTTATGGTAAGTGTATTTAAATATTTCATTCATGATTTTTTGGAATTCTATTTGGAATATTGGGTTATATTTTATTTGTTTAAAGATCATGTGTTGAAGCTATGATTAATTCTAGAATGGTGTCAATCCCTACACATTAATTTGAATATAAATAAGTGCTTTTTTTACACTTTTTAGTGTTATTATAGGCCATGGTGTATGTAGTGATGGAATCTTGGGAGACCATGATAAAATTATAATAATAATGGAAATTCCACCCCTAACTAGCTCTACATAACTACACACCTTTCTAGGTCATACAAGATACTATATAAAATTCATCAAATGATATGCAACCATGTTTATGCTGATGAAAAAGCTAATACACAAAGATAAAAAGTTTGAAAGGACATCAAAATGTCAAAAATCATTTATTGACCTCAAAAAATGGCTAGTAATAGTTCATATCTTAGTTTTTCCTAATTGGAATAATCCATTCCTCATACATGTGGATGCTTCTGGTATTATAGTAGGATTTTTCTTAGAATAGACAAGATATGGTGGGTTGGATCATCCCATACACTTTGCCAAAAAGAAACTATTAGTAGTGGAGATAAACTATATGACTATTGAAATAAAGGCCTTAACTATGTTTTTTTCTTTATAAAAGTTTTTACATTGTTTGTTATCTACACCATTTGAAATTTTCAAAGATAAGTAGGAATTTTGATACCTGGTTAACAAGTCGATGTCGGGAGGATATATCTCTAGATGGTTAATTATATTTCAATAATTTCAATTCCAAATCAATGTAAAGTTAGTCAAGACAATGTAAGAAAAAATCATCTGAGTAGGCTCTAAAATGGGGAAGAACTAGAGTAGATATAGGATGAATCTCTAGATGTGCACTTGTTTAGGGTTACTATGATCCATGACAACATGGAGGATATTAAAAATGTTTTTAAAAAAGGAACATATCCTACACACTATGATAAAAGGGATAAAAAGAAAATGGTCACATGATCCATTCCTTATAGTCATTAATGTATTCATTTATAAACTTGAAAAGGATTGTGTTACACAGAGTAACTTTAAAACATGAGTGACCACATATTCTTTAGGAAGCATATCAATGAGTCATATGAGATAATTTCATAGGAGAATCTATTGTGAGAAAGATATTTCAAAAGGGTCTTTGGTGACCAAATTTTTTTTAGGATGCACATAGGGTGGTAAAACATTGTGATGGTTTATAGAGAATGAGAAAACCCAATTAATGAGATGAGATTCCATTGGTCTCAATGCTATCAAAGAAACCATTTGAAAAATAGGGAATTGAAATTTTAGGACCTAAAAATCCCCCAAAAAAACATAATCATACATGATATAACATATATACAACAAGATATTTTATGAATTAAGTGGAAGTTTCTATTACACCAAGATTTGGCGATAAAGATGCCTCTAAATTCTTGTATGAAAATTATATAACAAGGTTTAGATGTTCAATCAAGTTGGTTAGTAACATAGGTACTCATGTCTTTGACATCAAAAACAATAAGAAAGTATAATAAAAGTAGAGAGGTTAAAAGATAGGAGTAGTTCATAGTTAAGAGCAAAAGTGTTTGAATTAGTAAAATAATAGTCATGAGAAGAGATTATGTAGAAGTATGAAAGTATGAAAGTTTCAAGATCACATTCAGAAGAAGATGGGGACATAGGTCGTTCATTTCTTGAGTATAAATCCCCCCAAACCAATTTTTATTTACTAAAAACACCAAATGAAAAGGAAGGGATGGGGAGAAATTGGTTTGAGTATTTTATAGATAGGTTTGGAAAATTTAGTGTAGAGACAAAGAAGTCCATAGATAAGAAGAAGCTAGAAAAGGCCAAATTTGATTTTGAGGTTAGTTTTAAAACACCAGTCAAAATTAGAATCTTTACAATAGGTAATGCATAGTTCCAATTTTGTAGTTTTCACAACTTTTTGGAAAAAATTTGTAAGATAATCTTAAGCATTAGGAACAGGGTCATTTTTGTTGAAAACCTATAAAGGGCATCCACATGGTTAAGTTAGTCTATTGAAAACCTAAAAGTGCCATAGGCTAGTATGTTATTTATTTGAAAAATTAAAAGGGTGTATAACTAGTGTACCTAGATTGATAATCATGACTCTTGTTTTTGTTTCAATACCTTACCTTGATCTGTAGATCAAGATCCTATGTTGAAACTCTGTCTTAGGATGAGACAAATGTTCAAATCTAAGAAATTGTTGACTGTAGAACATGTCTAGTAAAATTCTAGAATACATGTATTGGACACATGATTTACACTAATTTTGTCTTTTAGATTATCTTTTTGTTTGTATTTGACCTATTTAAGCATGATGATAGACAATAGAATGTTAATATTCACTCCTTTTTGCCATATCAAAAGTTTGAAATAAGAAGAGACAACATTGGGTAAAAATCTACATAGCACTCACTTATATTTTATATGGTTCCAATGTGATAGAGAGATTGATATATTGTTCAAAAATGTTATTCATATGTGTTTTTTTAATCAATTTTCTTTTCATAGAGAGTAATTTATTTTCTTTAATTTATTAATTATATGAGTTTATACTAACTACTAAAATTATAATAAACATGTGTCTATCCACGCATCTATCTATTTGTCTAGTTAATGAATATATTTAGTCTAAATATGGTATTAATTTTTTATTTTATTACTTCATGCATAATTTATCCCTAAATTAACATGTAATGAAGGGTTTCTAATAACCTTTTCTATCACTTTTCATGCATCCTCCAATTGGACAATGTCTAACAACCTTGATTTTATCTTCCCATTATCCTCCATGTATTCTTTACATAAAATTGTAAATTGGAAGTTTGAGGGTCATTGGTAAAATGGGCTGCAATCCATATACTAGTATAAAATGTGAACTTTTAAGAGATTTCTTGTAAATGGTGTAGTAAGCCCAAAGAGCATATTTTAATAGTGAATGTTAATCCTTAGGCTTATTTTCTATGTATTTCTTGATTGCATTAATCAATTTTTTTTGGTTGACTCAACCAAGTCATTCCTTTGTGGGTATTAGTTTTATGAGAAATTAAATGTAATATTTTTCTTAGAATCCCATTAAGTGAGCTTGGCTAATTGGAATGCAAGTCCATTATCACAGACTGGTGAAGTTGGGGTACCAAATCATGTGGTTATGTTTTCCTCAACGAATTTGATGAATTATTTGGATATGTTGTTATTTTTTTCCATTGCTTGTGTCCATATTATATATAATTAATGACTCCAATGAATTCACATCCCCACTAGATAAATGGAAACTCTTCTATCACATTTTGAAGGGGCATTGCTATATGAGCTTTATTGTTAGTAAACATCTAGCACTAATGGTATGTGCAAACTTTAGCATGGGCATCCTTGAAGATAGTAGGCTAATAATATCCAGTTCTTAGGATTTTATGATCAATTATAATCATTGAAGTGTGGCCACTACTTATTTTCTCATAGAAGATAGCCATGAATTATTTAGATTCTTCTTTTGATAGAAATATGAGATAGTGATTTAACTATTTTGGAAATCTTAGAGTCTTATTCCTAAGTTAGTTAAAGTTCTGAAGTAATTAAATCAATAAATAATATTGAGATAATTAAGCTACTAATTTGTATAATTTAATTTTAATTTAAACCTTTCTAAAAATAGTAATAAGTGAAGAGAAATGTAGCTTAGCTTAAATTAGACTGAGACAATTAAGACAAGGTTTGGAATCTATTGTGTAGGACTGTGACTATGTCATGAATTAGGATCCGGCATTAATTTCATGAAAGGACAGAGCACCAAAATAAGACAACCTAGGTTCTAGATCTATAGTCCTCTTCTATTTCTATTATCTTGGAGGCCTGAGCTTTATGGGTTTTGTCTATTATCTTTGTGTGAGCTTGCCTATGAAATTTTTGATGTTAGATGTCTGCAAAACTCCCTATAAGGATGATTTAGTCTTCAAACCATAAAATCCATTATGATTTGACAAAATTTGAGAAAAAGAGGATGTTATTGTGTGTAAAATTCATTGAATGTGTATCCACACCCCTTGTGTGGGCACGCTTCCTACATACCAATATTCCAAAGAGGAATCAAGCATATGTAGTTCTCCCACTTGATATGCTTTGTGAAATAATGTATATTAAGATGAAAAATGTTAAAATGGGTGTGATTGAGGTGGCTAGGGACTAGTGTGAGGGTTTTAATAAGCTTGTGGTTGTATTGGATGGTTGTATGCAAAGAATAGAGAAATATCCCTGAGCAGTCTTGCTTGCTTTATTATATTTACCAACCCCTTCTAAATAAATATTGAATGGGATTTTATAGAGATATTTTGGTCATGGGTCAAATGTATTTATTTTAGGCTAGCAAGAAAAATGATATGAACTAGAAGGAAGTGACCATTGGATCTAAAAATGCAATTGGATAGAAGTGTCAAAAATAGACACCTTAGGGTTTGACACTATAGTCCAAGTTAGGATATATTTTCCTATAGGTACAAGACTTGGGGGATGGAATTATCATAGGAAATGTAGCTTGGATAAGCTATAGTTAGGTCTCAAAAGTCTATAGATGGCCAATTATAAGCAAAAAGGTGTCTAGAAGGGTCATGAGATCATGTAAGAAGGACCTACGGGTTGGGTGTCACAAGCCACACTCAAGCTACCAATTTTCACATTTTATATGACCAAATTTCCCCCCATTTATTTTAGTGATGTAGCAAAGTGAAATTATAGGATGAATAATAGAAAGTGTACTTGAAATTACCTATAAGGGTGAAGCCCATGAAGTTATGTGACGATGGGTGTGCATAGAGAGAGCACATTATGAAGTGTAAATATGCAAGAAAAAACAAAGAATAGATAAATTCTTAATAGATGTGATATATCTAAAATAAGAATGTAAAATGATAGGTAAGAGAGAGAGGAAGAGAAAGGAATAAATACACCTCATTGGGTACATGGATCAATACAAAACTTATTGTGATGTTGAGTGATGTTGAGTATGTGTTTAATGATGTTTTACCAAGACTAATATCATGAATGGAGCTGAGTGCTCAATTCCCTAAGAGTGGATCAAGAATGAAAAGGTTTGACCTTTGACTCCATAGTTTCCCACTAAGTAAAGTTATGTTATTATGCATGTGCTAATGGATGTTTAGACCATGTGTCCAATCCCTCTATATGGGTGGCTCATGAATATAAAGGTTAGATAATCCTTTGGCTCCATTATTTCCCTATGAACTAAAGATATTAACTAATACTAGTATGAATGTGTGTCATATGATATGGATCCTAAATCCCATGGATGCTCTGTAATCTAACAATGTGGTGTGGATAGTTAAATGTGTGCTAAAAACTAGGCCACTCTTGGCCACTGAAAAAAGGTGGAAATTAGGCTTGTATGAAAACCACTCTAAAAATAGGTAATAGGCTTATGTGTAAGCCACTCAAAAATTATTCCAACCACCTATATATGTAATAAGACATGTAACTACTAAGAATACTTAGGTAATAAACTAAACTTAGAAACAAAATAAATCAAATATGCCATGCACATTGCCCCCAATAACTAGTGTCTAAAACATGGATTTTGATCTAAAAGTTATATCAACTACTTAATGTAAAACTGGAAGTGAGAAGCATCATGCCATGCATGATGCCCCCTATATCTATATTCTCTAATACAAAATATACTAAAACTACTGATTCTAAATTGAATGATTGCTAACAAAACTGTAGATGTACTTACTTTTCTATCTATTTTTGGAAAATCTATTTTTTTTCTATGTGGATAGGAACACTAAAATTGGACACTTTGTTGTTTGGTATTGTAGTCCAATATTGTCACTATTGTCCTTCCAAAAACTAATGACTATTTTATAATCATCATTCTTTTTCCAGTCTATTCTACCTAGTTTGACCTCTGATTTCTATTATGAGTGTTCTAAAAACTAATTTTTTGATTGGTAGGAGCTTTAATCCTTGTGATAAAACCCTTGTTTATTGCCCCCTCTTTTTAGGGTAGGAATGAAGACCCTATAATGACTACCCTTAGAAGAAAGATCCCTATAAGTGTGTTATGTTGTGAAATACATGATATAGTAATGATAATTGATAAGATATAACATGATTTGTATGAGAGATTGTTAGATCAATAAGGGTATGGCTAGATAGATATAAAAATATAATAGTGTGTGTAACATAATAAACTAGAACTAGAAGTCTAGTTATTTATTTGTTGTTAAGGAGGGATGGAGCATGATGTCCATCATGGAATCTAAGAAATCAAGATAATGCATGATGTGGATCATGGCATTACAAGTATCTGAGAAGTAATTAATCAATAAGCACACAAGGCAACAAGCAACAAGCATAAAAGAGTGGCCAAGGGGTCAAGTAAACAAGGGATATGGCACATGTAATTAAAATTGAAAAGCAAGTATATAAAGAATGTTCAAATACCACATATACATATAATTATAAACAAGTAAGGTTGGAATCAGGGCCACAATCACATAGAAGAGTACAAGCAAAGGACATTGGAAAATGTCATAAGGCACATATAAAAAAAGGAATCAAGGGACATTTACAAATATCTTAAATCACATACAAGACATAAAACATGAACTAATAAATGCAATCATATCTAGCTATGCAAATAAAGAATGGAAAGCATGTAAATGTTAGAAATACAATCACATCTAACTAATCAAATCAAAAAGTGAGAGTATACAAGACATGTAGTATAAGATTTGGCATATGGTAAGAAATACACGAGTTTTATATACTAGTGAGTGTTAATATAGTAATTTATGTAAGCTAGTAAGTAATGTACATCAACATGATAACTAAAGTGTGTGGTGTAGGAATGACATAACTTAGATGGTGTAGTCATGTAAAAAATGACTCTAAGGGGTAGATATATCAGTGTATATCTCAAATTTACAAGTATGATGCCCCCTCAATGGGTAGAGTGAATCAATCAAGGATCTAGATATCACTACACATACTCAAATAAGATCAACTGAAGCATAGTAATGTAGATAAATTGACAAACAATAGCATAAAATAACAATTGTAAGTATAGCATGGTATTATAAATGTAAAGCATGGAGAATGCATATAATTGAAATGTTTTTATGTTTTTGAATTATTTGAATGTTTTTGGATTTTTATATTTTATATTATTTTTTGTATAAGCTATGTATAATCAATCATGAAAAAATTATGTACAAGTAAGGTTGAAGAGAGATGATACTAACTGATGAGTCTCATGGGAGACTCCCTATTATGGTGTCTTTTATTTAACAAAGGAATCATGTGTTATTATGAAGCATGAGGGAATAACTACAAATATGACTTTGAATATTTGGATTCATTGTTGGTATCTTGGAAATCATAATAACATGTATTATTCCACTCATCATTATCATCTTAATTTTGAACCAATGGAATGCTAGTGTTGACTTTTGTTGTATTTGGATATTTTCCTTTGTTAAATTATGTTTATGAATGGTTTTCTTTAAGATTTTCAATAAATCCTAAACCTTGGTGAAAAATATTATCAACTACTAGAATAGGAGTAGTGATGCCTTAAACATGTTTTCCCAATCCTTAACCTTGATAATCAAACTATTGTAGATATTTTTGACCAAACCCATACTACTTTGAAAGCTAAGCCTCATTTTGGAGAGGTATATTTACATCTTTTTCATGCTTTACCTATGCTTTTGGTACTATTTGTTTCTCTAATTTTTCTTTTTGATCCTTTTATTGTTCTGAGTTATGCTTTGGTAACCACTTTGGTACTATTTCTAAATTTGACCCTTTATAAATGTGTTCTTATATCACTATGGATTTATTGAGTGATTCACCTTGTATAGGTTTATCATTAGCAATTATCTATTGTAAATGTTTTTTCATGACAAACATGAATCTATGTGATTCCCATGCATTCTATGATATCCACAATAATATATGGATCTTGTCACTGGATGTAGAAGAGGTAGTTTAATAAAATTAAATTTAATCATTTCCCTACCTCACTTGAACTCTTATTTGATCTTTTAATACTTTTTGAATCACTAGTTGTAGAGTTACTTTGTTTTGATTTCTTGTTTTGATATGTAACATTGCTTGCAACCAATTGACTAGGTGAAGGTACATATACATGATTGGTACTAGGGTGCTTTTGAGGCTTTTGTATAATATTATTTTTAAATATTATGATATTTTAATGTAATATCTTATTCTACATTTGTAAATCTAATATTTGCTCATACTAGTGATTTGATCCCTTAGAGTCTCACAAGTACAAACACTAGTTGCTTTCAATTGAACATATAAGCATACATGTTGAATAGGTTTTGAAGAAGATGTAGGCTATATGTATGCATTAGAAACAATAGTATAAGTGGCCTCACCTTTTAGAGGGGTGATAGGATGGACCTAGTTAGAGGGAAAGTAAATATCACCCTCTTGGGGGAGAAGAGGAAAAGAATTTTTTTTCGTGTCCATAAGATATGACATTGAAACTTGACATGTGGCTTTTAGCATATGCAATGGATCCTCTAAGTATTTAATTATTTTATTCTTAATTTAATTGAACATAATAGGGAGATAGTATGTTAAAGAAGTAATGAAACCTTGTATTAATAAAAGTTAAACATTTCTTTGAAAGAAATGGATCTTAACATGTTTAACAATAACTTTCTTAATATCTTCCCATGTTATGAAAAGTAAGTATGAAAGGGAAATAATTAAGATTTGTATTAACATATGGTAAACTTCATCATTCATATATATTATAGGACTAAGTATGGACTCATTATTTCTAAGAAATGTTTTGAAAGAAGTGAGATCCATTTTTATGATTTTATGTGAAATTTGATTTAGATGTAAGGTGATACCTCAAGTAAGCAAAGGGACCTAGTATATGAAAATAAGGTTTGAAACAAAAATATTTTCAAAACTATTATGGAAATTTTGAAAAATTAAATGTGCAATTTTGATTTAAATATTTAGGAAAAAAATCAAAAAAAATACTGGGACCTAGTATAGGCAGCTAGGGTTTGAAGAAAATTATTTTTAAAATTAATATGGAATTTTAAAAATTAATTTGATTTTATAATTTAAATATGCACGTAAAAAATTATAAAAATATTGGAAAAATTAGGAAGGCATTTGCCCTAGGGTTTTTAGGGTTTTTATGAACAAAAGGACCTAATAAATTCAACTAAGGTTTGGAATAAATGATTTTAAAAATTACTAAGGTAATTTAAAAATTAAATGTGAATTTTTTATTTTAAAATATGAAATAAATATTAAAAAATAATTGGAAAAATTAGGAAGGAATTTTCCCTAGGGTTTTTAGGGTTTTTGTGCACAAAAGGACCTAGTAAATTCAACTAGGGCTTGGAATAAATGATTTTTAAAATGAATAAGGTAAAATTATAAATTAAATGTGAATTTATAATTTTAAAATATGGAGGAAAAATAAAAAAATTATTTCAAAAATTAGCAAGGAATTTACCCTAGGGTTTTATGTGCAAACAAAGTAAATCAGGTTCACTAAATTATTTAACCATATTGGGAATATTGGAGTCATATTCCTAATTTAGTTAAGTGTCTAAGTTATTTAAATTATTAAATAATATTTAGATAATTAAGATACTAGTTTTTATAATTTAATTATAATTTAAACCTTTCCAAAATAGTAATAATTGAGGAGAAATGTAACTTAGCTTAAACTAGACTGAGATGACTGAGGTAAGGTCTAGAATTTATTATGTAGGATTGTGGTAGCATCATGAATTAGGATCTAACCTTCATTTCATGAAAATACAAGATTATAAAAATATGAAACCCTAGGTTCCAACACTATAGTCCTTTTTTACCATTCTTGGCCTGGAGTTCTAATATTTTTGGGTTTTGTTCGATGACTCTACATGAGTTTGCCTATGAAATTTTTGATGTTATATGTTTGTGAAACTCCTTATAGATTTGATTTAGTCTTAAAACACTAGAATCTAATATTATTTGACAAAATTTGAGAAAGAGGGGGGGTTTAGTGTGTGTAATATTCATTGAATGTGTATCCACACCGCTTATGTGGGCACACTACCTACATACCAATACTGTGAAGAGGGATCAAGCCATATGTAATTATCCCACTTGATGTGCTTTGTGAAACAATGTATATGAAGATGTAAAATGCTAAACTAGGTGTGATTTAGGTTGTTAAGGGTTGGTGTGAGGGTTTGAATAAGCTTATGGCTATATTGGATGGTTGTATGTAGAGAATAAGGAAATATGCCTAAGTAGTTTTGCTTGTATTCTTGCTTTCTTTGTGATATTTTCCAACCCCTTATAAATGAACTTTGAATGGGATTTTATAGAGATCTATTGGTAATGGGTTGAATGTATTCACATTAGGCTGACAAGAAGAAGGATAGGAACTAAAAGGAAGTGACCATTAGATCTAAAAATGCAATTAGATAAGAGAATAAAAAATGAACACCCTAGGGTCTGAAGCTATAGTCTAATTTGGGAACTATTATCCTATAGGTATAAGACCTAATCAGATGGAATTATCATAGGAAATATAGCTTGGGTAAGCTGGAGTGAGGTCTTGGAAGTCTATGGATGGTCAATTATAAGTAAAAAGGTGTCTAGAAGGGTCATGAAAGCATACAAGGACCTATTCATAGCTTTTACTAGGGCATATGAATGATTATCCAAGGTTGATAATTTTAGATATGCATCCTTAAAGTTTTTTCTCATTAAATATACTATGTGTTCATCTTCATCTAGCTTTTAGGTGAGAACTGTAGCTATGGTGCGCTCTAACACAAAGGGATAGATGTATAAATCATGCATATAGTTTGGATTAACTAAGACTAGTGCCTACATGATGGCTTATTTAATTTATTATAAGTATTTCCTAGTTGTAAGTGTCCACTTCACCTTTTATTCCTTTACATTCAAAGGTTTAACAATATTGGCAAAACCAAATATGAATTTGTGTACAAAAGTAATCATACCAAAGAAAGTTTTTAATTAATTTTTACTATTAAGAAGTGGTATTTTAGAAATTACATTGACATGTTTAGGGTTAATATAAATACCTTCCTTATTGATCACATGACTCTTAAGATTACCTTTAATGACAACAAAGACCCTATTCTTTGGGATGAGAGAGATACCATACCTTCTGCACCTTTTAAACACCTTTTGGAGATGGTAAATATGATCAAACCTACATTTTTTAAAAATAGTCAAGTCATCCATGTAAATAATTATGCATTTGCCTATCATACCCTCAAAATTAAATTATATGGCCCTCTAAAATGTGGATCCTATGTTGAAAAGGCTAATTTACATTCATTTGTAAGCAAATTTTCCCCACTTAGTTATGAATATAATCTTCATTTTATCCTCATGACTTACCAGAACTTGATCGTATCTTGAGAATTTGTCCAAAAATCACATCATTCAAGATTCACTTACTATTTTAGTTACCCCATCTAAGGAATGTAAAGGTTAGTTATCTTTGTTAGAGGCTTATTTTAAAATTTCTAAATCCACACATAATCAAATTTACCCATTAGTTTTATGGATTGAAAATAATTTATATACCCATGTAGAATTACTGATTCAAAAGGCAATCCCAACTAAAAACTAGATTATGAACCTCCTTGTGGATAAGTGGATCTAGGATTGGTTTCACATGTTTTTGACTCTATCTAAAAGGTTTTTGGTTTTTCTTGAGTGGTATAGTGTGTGTGATCACATTTGGGTTGAACACCTTAAGGTCTCCATAGGCCTAAGCAATGACATTTAAGTACTATAACAATAATTTTTTGAGTCATTTTATCTTAGGAGTGTAATTTGGGCCAATGTGAAATTATTGGGGATGGTATGATGATCCCATATTGATAATTTTAGACCATTGATCTAGGTGAGATGGTTTATTAGGTTTGTGTGTATACCTATCAATATAAAATATATTCTCAAGTGATATCATTCCCTTTGGAACTCAATTCAATTTTAGGTTCATAATGCCATCCTAGCCATATTATTCATCTCTACAATAAAATATTTTTCTCTCATCCATAAACTAGGCCTCAAATACTCCCTGGTTAGTAAGGAACTCTAGAATATGGTGTTTGCCCAAAAAAACATGGAAGTTCTTCACATGGTCAAGGACTAAAGGACACAAAATGAGATCTAATGAAAAGTTTTGAATTCCTATGTCATATATGAGTGTTATATTTATATAAAATGTTGCCAATGAATAAATCACTTGGTATTATTCTCTAGGAAAAGGGATGGCATTGAAATCATCAAAAATTTCTATTAAATCCCACATCTTATACTTGTATTTCTTCAAATAGGACATCTTGTGTCGTAACTTTCTCTTAACCTAGTTTACTACTAATTAGTAATACCCAACTAATTTAAATTATTTGACCCTATATTGCATAATCCTAGGATAAAGGCTTCATATTCTATAAGGTTATTAGTGGAAGGGAACTATAGTCTATAATCAATTATGTGATTTTCCCTAATGGGTTAATCATGATAATTACTACTCCAAAACTTTACATAGAATGAGCATGGTCGAAGTACAAAAACCATAGGCCTAGTAATTAAGGATATTTATTAGCTTCGTTTTTAGTGAATTTTATAGATGAAGCATAGATGCCTATGCTAGAGGTAGGTTCACCCTTTTATTGATTACATTGTCCTCAATAATCATGTGATTAATCCTAGGATCTTTATTAACACAAATTTAGTTGGCCACACTTATCCAAGGTAACCATATATGGCATAAGTCTATATCCATGTACCCATTCAATGCCTTGGACTAGTACCTACTCAAAAATATCTCATAGGATTTTAAGATATCTACCACTTGGATGTCTATGAACTATTAGACCTCAGGCTTAGATTCTAGCTACATATGAACATTCAAGATATCACCTACCACCTTAACCTCACACCTGTTCAATTAGATAACTATTTTTTATATCTTAATAGATGTTAATCTTAATTTATTATAAACTCTAGTAGGCATGACATTTTTTGAGGATTATAAGTTAGATAATTATGAAGGTTCTTTCTAAACAACCTAATAGTTAAGAGGAAAAGTGTAACCTTAGCCTTTTTTTTATGTATGAGGACATTAGCTTGGGTTTGGGATGAATTGGTATATCTCAAGGGATTTAGGAGTATATCTCTTTACTTAGTGATTTAGGAAAGCTCATTCAATGTGATGTTTTCCTTGATATTCTTAATGTCCTCTACTATGGTATACCTAGTCTTACTAGTGGTAGGGTAGATATATTCACATAGATTTAAATTATTTACATTTGGATGGGGAGGATTATTTTAATCTCTTGGATCATGAGAGGTCACACCATTATTGGGTGGAGTGGATATGGTAAGTGGATACTAATATTGACCAAATTTGACTTTTAGTCAAAGTGGGTCAACCCCTACATATTGAAACTTTTCAAAGGTTCCCATATGTCTAATAGGGTCTCATGTGTGTCTAAACATCTCACCTATCCTTGTTTTAACCTGGGTGTAAGCCTATCTTCCTTGTACTTGTCTAGTTGACTAAAGTCAACTCTAGTCAAACATGGTCAAAAACTCAAATTATTTTATAAATTTCATAGTAGGGTTAATGAAAATTTTAAAGGTGTTCTTAAGTCATAAATTAGTCCTTTGTCATGCTTCATATGCCAAAAGTGTCTTTTGGTCACATTTTTGGCTCATTAAATGACTTGCACAAAATTTTCCAAGGAATAAATTTGTCACCAAGTATGATTACAATTTGTATGAGGTTAGAACATGTCCAAAACTATTCATAGGTAGAAATAACTAGTTTCAGACACAAAAATAGGAGAAACTCCCAAAAATTGGCTCTTAATGGCACTTGTATGAACGTGGAAAGTTTATATTTAGGTGAAAACATGAGTTAAGTGTATTTTGAGCTCCCTAAAGTATTATCTATGAATGGTTTGTATATATTAAGTTATAAAGATCAAGTTTTACTTCTACTCCTTCTTTCTTGCCTTCATAGGTTAAGAAGAGCCAACTTTGAATGCTTGGTACAGTGTGTAAAATTGATTTGGGAGGAGTTCTCTTGGGAGTTAAAAGGGATCTTAGTCAGATTCAAATCCATGGAAATAATTTTGAGTTTCATGGCACCTCCTTTATGAATAATTTTTAAGAATCTAGGTATCTTTTTATGCTCTTACATCCATGAGGGGTCCCTATTTGAGCTTATATCTAAATATTTTGTTTTGGTTTGATAGTTTGGGTTATTTCATGTGTTTTTAAGGGCCTCTCCATGGTTTTATCCATCATAATAATAACATGACTATTCTTAAATGCCTAAGAGAGCCTCTTCTAGGCTTGTTTGTGCTTACAAACTGGTTCCTTTTACACCTACATGTTTCTTTAGGATTGGGAGAAGATGTTTTGATATTGTTTCAATATTTTTATTGATAAAGGTCATATGTTTGAGTATGGAAAATTAATTTGAGTGGTTTGGAGGCATTTTCCCTAACATATTCTTACTCCTTCCATGTCTCTACCTGCATAACACAGCTTAAGACACTCACCTATAAGCCCTAATGACATCATTTTATGTTTGGATAGATGTACTTGTACTCAAATTTCTTAAAATTATATAAGATGCATTAACATTCGTAAGAGAGATTATCCTAGTCTTTTTTTGGTTGCATATCACCCTCACTATCTTACACTCAGAAGTATATGCCTACAATTGTCATTTACAAAGTTTTAGAGGTGTTTTACAGAGGGATGGTTGATAAGTATTGGTCTAAATGAAGAGTTTGAGGTTGTATGTTATCATATAATCATGTTTAATACCCTTGGTATCCCACTAGGTGTTGATAAAACTTGCCAAATAAAAGAGCCTAAGTTTGGGAACTTTTCCCTAAATTGAGGAAATAGATAGCTCCTCCCTTTTTGTGATTTTATTTAAAAATTCAATAGGAGGTTTGAAGAAATCTAGTTTTGAGCCTTTGATATTATTACCATGGGTATATTAAATTTCAAGATAAGGATAATGGAAAAATTAAGGAACCTAGTGTTTGAGGTACCCAAAACATGTTTCTCACACACTAAAGTTGCTCAGTGCTCTCTACAATTCTCAATTTTCCAAGTGGTTTTTATACCCAAAGATCACAATGTGAGCTTCAAATATACACTAGGTAATTATATTTTTTAAGATCACAAAAATTTCTTAATGACTTGTTTGAGATGACTCCATGATTAGGTAACCACTCCCAAATACACCTATAGGTGCACTCGGGCCTAGAAAATGGCCATCTATAGGTTTGTTTGGAAAATAATTGCAGGTTACAAGAGACCTATAACATGGAGACTTTCACTAATACTCTCACACATCATGGATGCATTAAATTACCTAATCGATACCATAAGATGCATGGTATAGGTATTAGAAGGACAAAATGCACCTACAGGCCTCCTTCAAATATAAATTTGGCACTTATAGCCAGACAAACTAGTGAGTTAGTTTGGATGTTTGGGTGGTGTTTTAAGGGCATTAAAATATGAGTAAATGGATGAAATAGGTTTACCATTATCCTAAGAAACTTATAGGAGGTTAAACATATTTTCTTTGATCTTAAAATAGGTAAAATAAATTATGGAGGGCCCTTATTTTGCAAAGGATATAATGACTATAGGTAGATAGTCAACATAGGTCATATGCATGAATAGCGTTCTAGACCTAAAAAAAGGATAATTTTTTTATGAAAAATTCCTTATGATATTATACTCTTAAATAAATCCTAAATAAATTCATTATCAACCTTAATTGAAAAAAAATAACCTACAACAAAGGTCAACATGCATTGTCTCAATCATAAGGGGAAGAGATACAGTCATGAGACCAAAGAGTATGAAGTGGTGAACCAAAAGATATAAAAATCATGGGATAAGTATTTAAAATATTAAAAATACTTTTAAAAACATGAATTACACTTCACAAAGGTAAGAAATCAAATAGGTCCTCCATACCCCCAAACTTGCAAGTAAGGCCTAGTGGGCCTAATCTAGACCTAGTACCTAAAAGTAGTCCTATCACTTTTAAAGATAAAATAGACATTGAGACCATGTTTAACATATTTATTATGAGATAATTGAGGTTTTTGAACCATCATTATGTATATAAATCCATCAATAGTCCATTTATTGTCTCGAAGGCACCTAGACCTGTAGATTGTATAGAAGAGACCCAAGTGGCCAACTTAAGATGCTTGTATCTCCCATGATACTTGGAATGGATATTAAATATGTTTTAGGGTGTTAGATAAGGTCCCTAAAAATCCTCCAATTACATTGGTTTATAAATCCAATGTGTATTCTTTATGAATAAAGGCTAAGACTTGAAATGACTCTAAACCCTCACAAAATCCTCTCTAAGGACCCTACTAGGAAGATATTGAAAATGGAGCATCATAATGACAAAATTTGGCCATGAAACTAATTGGATGATATAGATAACTCTTTAGGGATCCTCCTCATCTAAATAAGATGTAATACACTTGTACAGATGGTGTACAACAAAGATTTATTTGATAGATTTATGTGTTTTGAGGTATGGAGAGGTTTCAAAAGATGAAATCACCATTATAAGAGATATTGGAACTTTTTATAAGTCTCCATGATCATTTATTTATCTATCTAGTCAGCTAAGTGTGTCTGTAATCTTCCTCATCTTAGCTAGTCACAATGAGCAAGCAATGATAACTTAGTGAAAAATATGAATGTTCTAATTGGGAAGCCTTTTAATGAATTATTTATGAACCTAATGACATGGAAACTTTTTAAATGTGTCATTCCTCATTATTCATGAGTTATATTCAATAATTCAAAGCATTTTGTGTGCCAAGTATGAGAGGTGCATGATAGGGAGTTATTTGTAAATTTTAGGAGTGATTACTCATGGCCAGAAAAATATGAATAATTTGAGACCACTCCAATGCATGTGAAGTATTGTCACTAACATATCCCCCTTAGATAAATCATTATACATAAACCTATTTAGTGGTGAGTGAGTCTAATGAAGGCAAATCATGAGGGTAGTTTCATATGCATGAGAAAGCATCTATGCCACATATGGAAGAGTTAGATGAGTTTGAGAGACATTTTTCCTATATTTCATTTCAAGATCTATCTCATTATTCCATGATATTTTAACTCATTATCCTTTATTTAAAAGAGTTTTAGTGACTCTTAAACTTTAGATTCTCTCTCTTCTCTCATAATTCCTATATATACTAGCTTTTTTGGTTGTTGTATAGATCTCTCAACCTAAGTATGGTGAAGCCATGATCAATTGTTGCCTTGAAATAATAAATAAGCTTATTTTCACCTTAGTCATGATGTCATTAAGTGAATTTTATATTTTTTGGTCTTGTACAAGTGTATTTTTCTTACCTTGACATGTTATCCTTCCTAGTGCCTTATGTAGTTTGAAATCTCTCTTTTGTAAGTCAGCAAGAAGTGTCTAATATGGATTGAAAGTATAGTGAGTAGATTATTAATTAGTTTTTATATAATACCTATTATCTAATTAATCCTAACCTAGACTCTCTTCAAGACCCCATGCTTGAAACATTGATGTAGAAGAAGAGATTTCAGTTTGATGGATGAAGTATATGTGTAGTTTTCCTTTTGGTACCAAATGCATTGCAAGTGGTGTGAGTAGACCATCTATTTGGTGAATCACATCCTTATATTAGTTTAGGCTTCTTAACCCTTTTCCTCATTAATTAAAGTGTGTTTGTGGTGTGTAGAAGTGGTACATCAAGGGAACTAGCCCTAATCTAGAGACTCACCTCAAATTTGGGTCATCCATAGCCTTGAAGTTTTCCATTGTGACACTTGAATGAGGAGAGACTTGTCATCTCCTCAAGGGGTAAAAGTTCAAGTGACAATAATTTTTGGCATGCCTAGTGTGACTCTTATTCAAAGAGTTTGAGGTGTTTTGGTGTTCTCCTCAAGATATCAGCCTTTGGAGTCATTTCCACTAAACACCAATGGTGACTCTAAACATAAATCTAATGGTTAAGTAGTCCAGGTACTCTATTGAGGTTGTTTCTTGTTATTTACACTTTTTATGAATGATTCATGGCTAATATTGAGTTTTAGTTTTGTATTACATAAGTTGGTGAAACGTATCCATCTTTTCCCATTCCCTACCAATGTGAACAAATCCTTGGTCAATCTTGTCATGATCCCTAGCAATCTTATGTTACCTATAATTAGCCCTATGAAGCTTATGCTTCACCTAGTTGACCTAGTTCCTCTCCTAGTCAGTTCATTGTAAGTTTAAATAAGACTCTTATTGGCTATAAAGACTATATGTTAGACCTTGATATGAGAAATGGTTATGGTCAAGTCATCCCTAGTATTTATATTAAGAGTGTAAAAGATTCTTTAGATAAATTCAAGAGAGAATGAATACTCATTGAGAGAGCTAATTGGAAAGGCCTTAATAATTAAATTCTTGATGTTTTTGGTATAATTTTACACATAAAGGAGAGGTTAAAATATCTTAAACCAAATTAGTCTTGTCAGCTTTAATACACCCCACATTAACCTTCATGTGTGTCAGATACACCCATTCAAAATGCTAATCCAAACATGCTTCAAAATTCCCCAAGTCCTTCATGAATTCCCCAAAGTCTCCATTCTTGGGAGTCCATCCAAGAGAGTAACAAAAGGAAGAGGGACATCATTATTGATAAAGTTGATCCATCTCACAACCCGATTGGAGAATATTTTGAGAGAAGAAGGTTGATTTTGAAGGCCCATATTGACAAGGAGATTGAGTTGGAAAACAAAAATTTTAAACAATCCATAATGGAATCAAAAAATGATGTTTCTACTTGTGGAATTCCTCCATTTTTATTTCATCCCCATGAATAACTCTCTAAGCCTACTTTCCCAACATGGGAAGAAGTAGTGGCAGCTTGTGGAAATAATAAAAAGGAATGTCTAAGTGGAGAAGTTGGAAGTGGAAAGAAAGATAAACCTAGTCAAATCCCTTGAACCCCTCCTCAAGAAACCTTTTTCCCTTCATCTCAACTCTCTTTTAATTCCTTTCCTATTGAAGATCCTATTTCCCCCCAGAGAAGATATTTAAAGAGAATTTTACCAAATGAATTGAGGAGTTAGAACTCAAAATTTAGGAGCTATAATATATATAAGAGAAGATATAATCCAATGAGGCCATTAAACCCATTTTTCCACCTCCTAAAAATGATCCATTCTACACTTCTAATGGTGAGGAATACATTTCTCCTTGGAAGCCTTCTTGGGCCAAAGTTCCTAGTTTGAGATGCCTATTATTGCCACCACTATAAGGGAGAGGAGATCAAAATTTTAGATTGAGTCAAGGATGAAGAGGATATGAATTATTATGATGAAAAATTAGATTGTGATGATAATGAAGATGACATTTCTTATGTTGAAAAAGAAGCCTTGGAAGAGGTTATTTTGGATTCTAAATAAGAAGAGGAAGAAGTTTCCATTGGTGTTCCCCTTCATGATGTTGATCAAAAATAGGATGATGAATTGTGGTAGATATTTTAAGGCATTTGTAATGAAGTTTAAAGCCTCAAAGCGCCTGTAATTCCTTTGGAGCTGAATATAAGAAATGGTAAGAAAGATGACATGTTTCAAAAGGAAGGCATGTGGCATACTTATATGCAAATGTTCAAAGAATATGAAGATAGTGAGAAGGCAATACTTCTAATAAAATAATCCCAAGATGTTTAGGAGTAAGTAGGTGTTGAGAGGTATCACTATAAAGAGAGTCTAAATCATGATGGAGTAATATATGATTATTATGAGTATTTTAAAAATTGTTTGAAGATTCATTCTAGAACCACATGTGATGTTGTTCCCACAAACATCAAGAAGGAGTTTGAACAAGAAATAATCCTAGAATTCCATGATAAAATACTTCTTGAAGGTATTGAAGAGGTTTTAACAAAGCATAAGATCAATGAAACCTTTCAAGAGGACAAAGACATTCAAGAAGTTGTTCCATTCATGGAAATGCAAATCTGCCATGATGAGACAAAGGAACAAAATTATGAGGTGTGTTTCCAAGGTCAAGAATATTTCATATACCTTGGAGAATTATTTGAGATGACTCCATCAAAAAAACATTCCAATCCAAGGATCAAAGTAGAAGCATTAGTCATCTAGTACTACATCCAAAAGGAAGCATGATTGGCACCCTCATTAATCTCATGAAGAAGGATATTAAAGATACTTTCTTTTTGATCCAAGAAGTGAGGTATGTTTGGTTAGATGTACATAATTAGTTTGTTTTCTATTGTTCCTTGTGTGATATGTGAAGGGAGGTATGTTTGCTAAGATGTACATAATTAGTTTGTTTTCTATTGTGTCTTGTGTTCCCTAAGTGCTTAGTAGCACAAGTGTGCCTTTGCTTTGTGTGTTCACTTGGTCTTGGTGTGTGTTTTCTTTCCTTTGTGTGTTTTGAGGTCAATCAGTTATCTAGTTAGTCAAGTCAAGGTTTGATCCTACTTATTTTAGAGTGCATTTGACTCTCTTTTCCTAATGGATAGGATAAGGCTACACATAGGCAAGCATGTTACCCCTAGGAACTACCAAAAGTGTTGACCAAATTTAAATTTTAGTAAAATTAGGTCAACCCATACATATTGAAACTTTTCAAAGGTTCCCATGTGTCTAATATGGTCTCATGTGTGTCTAAACATCTCACCTATCCTTGCTTTAACCTTGGTGTAAGCCAATCTCACTTGTATTTGTCTAGTCAACCAAAGTAAACTCTAATAAACTCTAGTTAAAGATGGGAAAAGATTAAAATTATTTTATAAATGTCCTAATAGGGTCATTGAAATGTTTTAAGGTGTTTCTAAGTCATAAATTAGTCCTTTGTCATGTTTCATATGCTAAAAGTGTATTTTGGTCACATTTTTGGCTCATTAAATGACATGTATAGAATTTTACAAGGAAGAAATTTGTCACCAAGTATGATTATAATGTGGATGAGGTCAAAAACTATCGATAATTGGATAGAGTTAGAAAATAAGTAGTTTCATGCAAAAAAATAGGAGAATCTCCCAAAAATAGGATCTTAATGACACTTGTAAAGACTTGAAAAGTCTATCATTGGGTGAAAACGTGATTTAAGTGTATTTTGAATTCCCTAAAGTCTTATATTTTACTATTTTGTAGATATTAACTTATAAAGATCAAATTTTTCTTCTACTCCATCTTTCTTGCCTTCACAAGCCAAGAAGATCTAACTTTGAATGCTTGGTATAGTCTGTATAGATGGAATAAGGAGTGATCTTAGGAGTTTAAATGGATCTTAGTAAGATTCAAATCCATGGTAATAAGTTTTATTTTAATGGATCCTCCTTTATGAGTCATTGTTAAGAAGCTAGGCATCTTTTATGCTCTTTCATCCATAAGGGGTCCCTATTTGAGATTGTTTCTAAATATATATTTTTTGGTTTGATAGTTTGGGTTATTTCATGTGTTTTTCATGTCATACCCATAGGTTTATCCATCATAATATTAACATGAGTGTTATCAAATATCTAGGAGAGCCTCTTTTAGGCTTATTTGTGCTTGCAAACTAGTTCTTTTTACACTTACATGTGTCTTCAGGATTGGGATAAGATGTTTTGATGCTATTTAAAGATGTTTCTTGATAAATTTCATATGTTTGAGTATGGAAAATTCATTTTAGTTGTTTGGAGGTTTTTCCCCATACATATTATTTCTCCTTCCATGTCTCTATCTACATAACATAGCTCAAGACACTCACCTATAGGCCTTGATGATGTCATGCTAATGTTTGGAGAGATTTACTTATAATCTAATTTCTTAAAATTGTCTAATATTAATTAAAATTCCTAATATATCATATCATAAGCTTTTTTTGGCTACATATCATCATCACTGCCTTACACTCGGAAGTATACACCTACAGGTGTCATTTACAGAGTTTTAGAGGTGTTGTACGGAGGGATGGTTAAACATTTTGGTCCTAATGAAGAGTATGAGGTTGTATGTTCACATATAATAAGTTTTAATACCATTGGTATCCTAATTGGTTTTTATAAAAAATTCTAAATAAAAGAACCATAGTTTGGGACCTTTTCCCTGAATTGAGAAAATAGAGAGCTCCTCCCTTTTTGTGATTTGATTTAGAAATTCAACAGGAGGTTTGAAGAAAGATATTTGTAAGAATTTGATATTCATATGATGGGGATATTCACTTTAAATATAAGGATATTGAAAAAATAAAGGAACCTAGTGTTTGAGGTTCCCAAAACATGTTTCTCACACACTAAAGTTGCTCAGTGCTCTCTACATTTCTTAGTTTTCTAGGTGGTTTTTATACCCAAAGATCATAATGTAAGATTTAAATATACAATAGGTAATTATATGTTTTAAGAGAATGAAAATTTATCAATTAATTTTTTTATTTGACTCCACGATTATGTATCCACTCCTAAGTACACCTACAGGTGCTTTCAGGCCTAGAAAATGGCCATCTACATGTTTGTTTGGAAAACACTTACAAGTTACAAGAAACCTACAACATGGAGACTTAAAATAAGACTCCCACACATCATGGATGAACTAAATGACATAATTTAGATCCTAATATTCATTTTATAGGTATATAAATGTCAAAATGCACCTATAGGCCTCCTTCAAGCATAAATTTGACACTTACAGCTAGACAAACTAGTGAGTTAGTTTGGATGTTTGGGTGATGTTTTAAGGGAATTAAAAGATAAATAAAGGGATGAAATAGGTGTAACATGATCCTAATAAACTTATAGGAGGTTATAAATATTGTCCTTGAGCTTAAAACATGCAAAACAAACTATGGAAGACCACTATTTTACAAAAGATACAGTGACTATAGGTAGACATTCAATAAAGGTCATATGCATGAATAAGGTTATTAAACTAAAAAAAGGAGACAATTGTTATAAAAATTGGATTATGATATTATAATCTTAAATTAAGACTCAATAAGTCCATTATCAACATCATTTGAAAAATAATAACCTACAACAGAGGTCAACAAGTAGTGTCTTAGTCATAAGGGGAAGAGATACAGTCATGATACCAAAGGGTATGAAGTGGTGATCCAAAAGATATATGATTAATTGGAGAAGGTTTTTAAATCTTAAAAATACTTTTATAAACATTAATGACACTTTAAAAATGTAGGAAATCAAACAAGGTCCTCCATACCCCCAAACCTATAAGTAAGGCCTGGTAGGCCTAATCTAGACCTAGTGCCTAAAAGTAGTCCTATCAATTTTTGGGATAAAATAGACACTGAGATCATGTGTAACATGTTTCTTGGGAGATAAAAAATTTATTTAAACCATTATTATGTATATAAGTCCATCAAGATGCCATTTCTTGGCTTAAAGGCACTTAGACCCTATAGAATGTATATAAGAGACCCGAGTGGCCAACTTAAGATGCTTGTATCTCTCATGATACTATTCATGGAGAATAAAGGTGTTTTGAGATTTTATATAATTTATATAAGAAGCCTTTAGTGTCATTTATATATAACTCCAATTTTTAGGCTTTATGAACAAAGGTTAAGACTTGAAATGACTCTAAACCCTCACAAAACCCTCTAAGGACCCAATTTGGAACATATTTCAAGTGGAACATCCAAATAGCACAATTTGGCCATGAAAAATATTGGAGGTGATAGATAAATCTTCAAGTATCCTCCCCATCTAACTAATATATACTACACTTGTATGGATGGTGTACAACATAGTTTTATTTGATAGGTTTATGTGTTTTTTAGGTATGGAGAAGTTTTAAAATATGTAATCACCTTTAGGAGAGATATTTGAAATTTTTATAAGTATTCATGATCATTTATAAAGATATATATTATCCTAAGCATGCCTTCTATCTTCCTCATCTCAGCTAGTCATAGTGAGTAAGCAGTGATCACTTAGTGAAAAACATTAAAGATCTAATTAGGAAGATTTTTAAGGATTGATTGATGAACCTGATGACATGGACACTCTTAAAATGTGTCATTCCTCCTTTTTTATGGACTATATTTAATAATTAGAATCATTTTGTGTGCCAAGTGTGAGAGGTACATGAGAGGGAGTTATTTTTAACTTCTACGAGTGATTTCTCATGGCCAAAAGAATATGAATGATTTGAGACCACTCTAATACATGTGAAGGTTTTTAAGTAACCCTTACCCCTCAAATCAATTATTAGACTTGAGCCTATTTAGTGGTGAGGCAATTTAATGAAAGTAAATTACGAGGGTAGTTTCATATGCATGAGAGAGTATTTATGCCACATATGGAGGAGTTAGATAAGTTTGAGAGACATTTATCCTAATTTTCCTTAAAATACCTATCTCATTCTTTATTCCATGTTATTGTAACTCATTTTTATTTCTTGACAAGTTTCTTAGTGACTCTTGAACTTCACCTTCTCTCTCTTCTCTCATAATTCCTATATATACTAGCTTTTTTAGCTATTGTACGGATCTCTTCACCTAAGTATGGTGAATCCCTACTCAATTTTTTCCTTAAAATAATAAATAAGATGATTTTTAACTCATTAAGTGTATGTTATGGTTGTTTTTCTTGTACAAGTGTATTTTGCTTACCTTGACATGGTATCCTTCCTAGTGCCATGTGTAGTTAAAAATCTCTCTTTTGCATGTCAACAATAAGTGTCTAATATGGATTGTAGGTATAGTGAGTAGCTTATTCATTATTTATTATAGAAGACATATTTTCTAATTCCTCATAACCTAGACACTCTTCAATACCCCATGCTTGAAACATTGATGTAGAAGAAGAGATTTTAGTTTGATGGATGAAGTGTATGTGTAGTTTTCATTTTGGTTCCAAGTGCCTTGCAAGTGGTGTGAGTAGACCATATATTTAGTGTATCACCTCCTTAGATAGGTTTATTTTAGGATTCTTAACCCTTTTCCTCATAAATTAAAGTGTGGTTGTGGTGTTTGGAAGTGGTACATCAAGGGAACTAGCCCTAATCTAGAGACTCACCTCAAATTTGGGTCAACCACAGCCCTGAGGTCTTTTTATTGTGCCACTTGAATGAGGAGAGACTTTTCATCTCATCAAGGGGTGAAAGTTCAAGTGAAAACAAATACTACATTCAATTTTTAATAGAATAATTTCTCCATTAGAAATGTTGAAAAGCATGCACCTCATTGGTGGCCTCTTCTAGTTTTTTATCCTTTTGGATAGGGAATTATAATGTCTCTAACACCATGGAAGTTCTCAGAAACCTTGAATTTTTAGGGTTATCATCATTATTATTGGCATTATGGTGAGTCAAGACCACCTTGTATTCTTTCATTTCTTTTTAGAAGATGTATAATTCATTATAGAATTCAATACAGTCTAACTCCCCATGTTGGGTTGTGTTGTGCATGTGGAACTAATTTTGAAATTCTAACTTGTATATATTTCTCGGAGGTATTTCATAGGTGAGGGATCTAGTTGGTTATTATAATAATTATGGAGATGATTGTATATATGATATGTGAAGTTCATATTTTAAATATAACCACCATTGTTTCCAACTTATATTTGGAGGCCTAAGAAGTCATTATTGATTTTCTATACCATGTGTTATATATTATCTATCTTAGTCTGGGTAGAGACTTGGGGTAGGATTTAGATATTATTTATAATAAGAAATATTATTTAACTATGGGATTTAGGTGATACTTTATTATTGACTATGATAAGTAATCCTAGGGGATAATTAAGCATAATGTCACAAAAGGATGTTGATTTTCCACTATCATTGGTTGTGGCATGGGTACATTTTGGCTAGTGGAAAAGAGTTGATTCATGGTAGGGATATTAGGCTATATATTTTAAATTATTAGTACTAATTGACCTTGAGGACTCAACTACCTATCTACTTTTATGGATTCAACATAATCTAGGGGAAAATATACAACTAAAGAGTTTATACATAGGAACATAACAATCCAAAGGTCTAGAACATTATTATGCATTTTAAGGGCTAATTGAGAATTTGGTCTATACATCATAGTGACTCAGCTATAAAAATTATAAAACCTATAATTAAAATTTATAATGGTCAAGATATATTTTGATGCAAGTGAATTATTGGTAAAACACACTTGGTTAAATGACTTTCCCAAATTAGGTGACGAATATACTACTAAATTGGTCCCAACTAGTAATGGAACTTTAAATAAAATTTATGAACCAATCATATGATACATCTATGAAAGTGAGTGAGAATAATTTAAAAACAACATAATCATGTTCTACTTTTAACAATTTGAGATTAGTTTTTATGAGGTCACATGTTCCTTAGTGGTACATCCCATACCTGGTGTAAATATTGGGAGATGCCTTTCTAAATTCTTGGGTAGAACATGGACACCTCTAAGAATTTCAATGGTAGCCCCAGGAAACCATGTCATAGGTGTATCCATAGGTAGAGGTCTATTAGGGGTAGACTTAGAGGATAAGAAAGTATGTGTAAGCAAAGGTATTAGTCTCCTTGTAGTAGTTATGGTTCTCTTATAGAGTTTTAAATGGTATATTATCAGAAGCCTAGGACTAGCTCGAGATATAGTGATCTACACAATAGGCTCTATGTTAATCTATGGTAGGATAATAGATTAAAGTTTTTTTAGTAAGTGAGAATAGGTGTCATCCTTCTAGTTTTAATTATTGTTCAATCCAATTTCTTGTTATCCTAAGTGCATATATTGGGTTAAATGCATTAAGTGATCTCAGGGAATAATTGGGGGACTTGTATCCTCTCATTTTAGGATTGATACTAAGAAAATATATGGAATGAGCTGAAGTTATTGAGATCCATTAAATATCCTAATTGGAATATATATCCAAGAGATGAAACCCTACTATGAGATGCTCAATACTAGTTTTATTATGGACATAAAACTTATACACTTCTAGCTAAACCAATTTCAATACATTAAAATTATGAGATCTACTTGCTTCACTACACAAAGCTTATATAATTCTAGCTAACTAGATATTGTCATGGGTTTTAGAGATGCATCAGGCTATGAAATCATAAAGGATGGCTAGAAATTTTAAAAGTAATAATAAGCATAAAATATTCCTAGTAGCTTTACTTTGATTTACTTCATAATTTAAAAATTGGGAAAAATATTACTTAACAACAAAATACATAAAAAGGGAGAGAGGGTAGGGTAGAAATGGAGATTTATAAATAAATGAGAATGCCAATTCGTCAAGAATTGAGAATGTGCTTATCTATAATTATACCATTTTATGTTAAGTTTCATGATGGCTCAATATCCCATGACTTAGGTAAATAGTCTAAGAGGAAAGGGTAAATGATTAATTCTAGAATTCCTTTAGTGAATAAACTACAAAAAATACTGTAGATAACTACACACATCTCAAAAAATTCAAATTAAATGAAAAGAATAAAAAAACTTAACTAAAATAACTAAAGTTCATCCTAATTAATTCATAAACCTTGTAGAAAATCATAGCTAATAGTTCTCTATAATTAATATTAATCCATTTAAATCACAAATAAAGTGGAATAAATCCATGAAAACTAGACATATTTATATAGAAAAACTAAATTAGCATTAATATGATAGTGTTTGATTACAATACAATCAAACCTTAAAACATATTACATATTAGTACTTATATAAAAATAGAGAGATGGGTTCTAGCTCCAAGAGGCATGAGACCCCACTCTAGTTCACGATGGCCTTAAATGGTTGATTATAATTATGTCAAAATATTCCTCATTCCCAAGACTAAATAGAATGGAATCTCATGGACCAATAAATGAGCATTGAGAAAAGGTTTGATGTGGACCACTTCCTAACTATTTTGGTAGGCCTTGATAACCTTTCAATGAGGATTGCCCCTCCATCTAACCTATACAAGTTGATAGATGGACCTTGTAAGATTAAATATGCTAGAGCTATTAGGAGTAGAAAGTGTGGGGAATACACACCTATTTATCCTTTGTGGCACTACAAAATGTTTTGGGATTGGCCATGTGGTGCTTTATCATTACTCTTAATTATTTGGTCATTTAAAAAAATGATATATGTATCTTCATAATTATTTATGGGCCCATTTTTCATGTCTTAAATATAATTTATTTGGAGAGAGACATGTGACACTAGTAAATTTTTATTGCTATTTATTAACCCTTTTATCATTGGCTTGCCCCTTGTCTACATATATTTTTGTTAGGTCTTGAATTTAAAAGATGTATTCGATTCAGAATTCTTAGATTACAATACTTCTTAGTTTACTACTAGACTAGGACATGTGTGGACCTTTCTGTGTGTCTTTACACTACAACTGATATAGATATTCATACTTTTCCTACTCTTATTTCTTCATTTGAAGTTAATATTTGTATTTCATACCTTAAGCTTGTAGGTGATAGTAAAAAAGATGCAAACATGTAGCTCAATTTTATTAATATAGATGTTCACCAGGATCTAATTGTGTACCTTGGGATTTTGGTTATGAGTAAGAGGGATGATACTACATGGATGAACCTCACTTTATTGGGTGATCACCTATCCTCAGAATGTGTATCTCTATCTGAGGATTTGGATGAGTGGTATTGTGACTTTTGGATTATCCTCACTTGTCCAGATGGTCTTCAATATTTGAATGTAGATGTTTATTTGACAAGATATGGATGAGAGAGATAATTCCACATGACATGATATCACTTATATAAAGGATATATGGACTTCATAATATGTTCTTGTTCTTTTTAATCATAGATGAGTGAGATGCTACCACATTGATGATCATTAATTATCCATATGTTTTAGGATGTGTAGGATGTAATCATTATAATTAATAAAATAGAGTAAACTACATGAAGACATGTGGATAACTATCACTTTTCTACTTGCCTAAATGATTTCATAAACTATGCTCATTTATTAGGATTTAGGTAAGTAAGATCATGACACATGGATAATCCTCACTTATCCAAGTGCTCTAAGAACTTTGATAATTGATACTCTATGTGTATGTCATAGATGAGTGGGATTATGACATATGGATGGTCATCGCTCATCCTAAATCTTGGGGGACTCCTAAGATTATCTATTTCACCACTTTACTATAGATGAATAGGATGCATACATGTGGTGTAATATCATTAATTCATATGATCGAGAGTTTGGATGAAAATTTGAATTATAACCTTATTTAAACAAGCCATAAAAAATCAAGGCAAAGATATGTGTCTAAATATTGTTAAATCAAATTATCATTGATAGAATAAGACATATGTTTTACCAATTAATTATGAAGAATATAGATTGGAACATGAGGCATAATCTCAGATGCTTGATAATTACTTGTTATAAATCAAACTACCTAAACTTATCCATTGGAAATCAAAATGCACAACCACTCTTTAAATTTTATGGTTGTTCTAATTATAAAAGAGATGTGAGGTAGAAGTTGATACAAGGAAATTTATGTATAAATTACTAAGTATGAAAATAGTTGAGTGAGATCAAGTAGGCTTTATTAAAATTTCCTTATGAATAAAATAAGATATAGAAAAGATAAAACAACCTTGGAAAAATACTCAATTATCTAGGTTAGTCCATGAAGCTAAAATTTGAATTCGATGAATGTCATATAATGAAAACATAAATAGATGCACAAGTAAATAACACCCATTCAATTTCTTAAATTAAGATGTCAATAAAATTGATATATAAACTTGGGAAACACTCAGTTAGCTTAGTTAATATATAATCAAATAAAAACCACATTTCTATAAGAAAAGTTCAAACTTAGAGTCCAAGTATTCATGAAAACAACATCAATCTTAATATTAACTTTAGACTTACGATAATAACTCCTAGATTAGATTGAATTACTTTAAAAATGGTCATCAACATGAATTATTTGGATTTAATTAGGTCGTCATTTGAAATTTTGAAAATGGGGTTTGTTGGCTACAACAAATATTACATTGGGTGGATTTAGATATAGTATATAGTAATTTAAACTCAATATTAATGTTATAGGGTTTTGTATCCCATGCCTAGGATATAGGATATGAGATATAACTATGTCTATAGATAAAATCAATCATATATAAATGGATAAAATAAAGGAGAAATCAAGTATATAGTAAGGAAACCACATGTAAGAAGTTGATTAACATGGATAACTAGATCTGAGATACAAAATAAGACTAATCTAACCAATAAATTGATGTCAAAAGGGTTAATTGTAATGGTAATCTAATGATTTCTATAATATACTAGTTTATTTAATATATGGATAAAATAGGCAAGGAAAACAATATACATGTTACTCTAATAATAATTATAACATATATATCTACTAAGTAAATACAAGGAAAGAAAATAGGGATAAAGATACTTACCTTGGAATCACTTTTTAATGCATTAATATTCAACTTAGATGTATTATCACTTTGAAAGATATGTTTTAGGTGAAAACCTAAAGTGGAAAGGATGAAGACCTATATATCATTATTTTTGGACTCTAAATACTATGGGGAACCTCATCAATTCAAATCCTCCAATTGAGCTTCAAATAACTTGAGAAATATGTGACATCTAAAAGAATAATACTTTAACCTCTAGCTCCTCCTTTCACTATTTAAGGGTATAAATGAGATAAAAATAAAGGTAGTTTAATATTTCGTGTGTTTTAAATGTTAATAATGACCCCTATATATACACCTCCAAACCCAAAAGTATACTAAAAAGTTAAACTTATGTATTATCCAATAAGATATAGTAAAATGGTATTGGTCAACCCAACAATGTACTATCATTCCAAATATATTATACAAAATATAGGCATACTCAAAATGTATCAACTAGGCTAATACAATATAGGGATACATATGTAATAAATATATTGTATAATTATAATTGATATAGTATGAAATAGGGTGAATAACATAGTTATACAAATGGATATAGATAAGGATAAATGAAAGAGACTTAGAATGGGTAAAACTAATATTAATCAAGGTATGATAGAATAATATTCAAACATATCTCACAAAGTACCATTATCTTAACCCACCCCTTTCTTAGTGAAATAATTATAATGTTCACTTAGGGATATTGATGTACCAATGAGTCTAATAATATAAATTGATAGTAAAGTGATAAATATGAAAAATATCTATTATAGTGGGCCACAATCAAGGATCGGGAACTAGCTAAGCATGAATACATGAATCTCTGTAATGTGAAAAATGAAATATGTAGAATAGATAGCATATTGTATAAGTTAAATAAAAACTTAGTAATGATAAGGTTATATTTACTTACAATTCACTCTGATGCATCTCCAATTAGAGCAGCCATGAAGTAGTGCTTTAAAAACTATCCATTGACTAGAAAAGTGAGGTCATGACCTTGAAGGTCTTGCAATTAAAAGGCATTATTACATAGGATTTATGATATTTAATATTATCCAATAAAAAATAGTGAACTTAACATTTTATAATTTATTTTCATGTTCTTTATCCCATAAAATCACCAGATATGATATTTTAAAGGCCTTGTTCTTGGATCTTTTGTTAAACCACCATTTGACAATATCTGGATGTTTATTGAAGTTATGTAGTGATTTAATTATTTTGTCTTTTCAATCTACTATCTCAAGTATTCTATATTGAAATTTTTCTTATTCACCCATATAGTCTTTTATGAATTGGTACATTGGTGTCTTCAAATTAATGGAGAAGGCTAGTTGTTGTCTATACACCAATAGAACTGAAGAAGTCTTGAGATCATACTTGTGCTTAGTTATGTCTACCCATAATTTATATTTGAATAAGAGATGTCATTCTCTTATTTTTTATTATGCTAAATTAATAATGACATCCATCATATGTTTGTTAGTGAACTCAACTACTCCATTTCCTTGGGGATAATGATTCAAAGATAACTTAATTATGATTTGATTTTTATAGATCAATTATATAAATTCAAAATATTTAAAATTTATACCATTATACAAACTAATGAAATAAGAATGATAAACCTGGTAAATATATTTTATTCTAAAAATTTGATGACATTAATTACCCTAATTTTTTTCATTACTATAGTTTCTATCCACCTAGTGTAGTAGTCAACAGCTGTGAGGACAAACTTATGTCCTATTGATGAATTTAGGTTTATCACCCCAATGAAATTGAGGTCTCACTAGGCAAAAGGGTATCCATAAATGACTAGTTGTAAAGGCATGACAACATTCACTTCTCTCTTTCCAAATACCTAGAAATCATTGTAGGTCTTGGCATGACTATGTGCATCCTTGAATATTATGGGATAGTATTATCCCATCCTCAAAATATTATGGGCTATAACATTTATAGAGGGATTACCACTACCAATATTTTGTTTTAGGTTATCTAATCTATCTTTATCCTCTTATTTTGAAACACATCTTAAATAGATGCCTTTATAGTTATTTTTATAGAAGACTCCCTTTTTTTTCATGTAATGAGTCAATTTGAGCCTAGATGCTTGTATTTTCTATCTCTTTATTTTAGGGGTACATGTACCTATGAGTATGTAATGGATGATCTATGAGTACTATTCACCCTAACTACTCAATATTCATTAATTTTTTTAATAATAATTTGTGGATTATTTTTATCCATAATTTTGATGATTTCCTAGCCTCTCACCATTTTAGCTGGTTTGATCTCAAGGTTAAAATCCTAAAGTTTGGCCATAAAATTTCCTATCCTTTTTCCCTACTCATTCTAGAAAAACATGAGATTGATAGTTTTATATGGGATGATGGAAAAAGTCTTATTACTTAGGACATAATGCTTGAATTTTTTATAGCTTTGATCAAGGCATATATCTACTTGTCAATCATGGAGTATTTCAACTCCACATCCTTCATATTGGTGCTCATGAATTCAATAGGATGTTCATTATCTTTGAACTTGTATGTAAGTATTATAGTAATAGTATGTTCTAAGGTGAATGAATAAAGATAAAAATATTTATTAGAGTTAGGACTAATCAAAATTAGATATTGGGTAATTACAACCTTGATGTCCTAAAAATATTTCTTAGCATTAATTATCCATTTGATCTTGGCATCTTATTATAACATAGCATTCAATGGCTTGATAATCTCTACAAAATCAGAAATAAATTTCCCTACAAAGTTAACCTTTCCAAAGAAAGACTTCAACTCTTTCTTGTTGTTATGTGGAAATAACTTGGAGAAGGCCTAGACCCATTCTAGATCAATGGAGATCCCTTATTTGGTGATAATATGACCCATGAGATTTCCTTTAGTAACTCTAAAGATGTTTTTCTTTGGATTTAGAGAGAGTATATATCTTTTGCCTATATCAAATACTTTTTATAAATGGTCTATGTGATTAGTTATTTCCTTTAAAAATATAGTAACGTCATCCATGTAGATGATGATACACCTCCCCATTAATCCTTGAAATTCAAAATCCATTGAAATTTATAAGGTAACTATTATTTTAATTAGGTTGAACAACATCCTTTTATATGTGAAAGTTCCCCACTTAGTGGTGAAATTAGTATTCACGTTATCTTCTACTTCAACTAGTATTTGATTATATCTTGAGAATCCATCCAAGAAGGACATCATCTAAGAGCCAATCACCATTTGAATTATCTCATCCAAAGAGGGTAGATGGTAATTGTCTTTCTTCAAGGATTTATTTAAGTTATTGAGATCAACACAAAGTATGATTTATCCATTATTTTTTTACTAGTATGATATTGGATACTTAAGTCAAGAGCCTAATTGGGAAAATAATTTTGGAATCCAATATATTATGTACTTTAATTTGTATAAGAGGTCTCAATATTGGATTCATTAGCCTTTTGTCTTTTCCCGAAAGGCTTATGCTCTAGCTTTAGGGTAATGGTATGAGTGATCACCCTAGGGTAAATATATTTAGGTCATCATATGTCCATGAAATGAAATATTTATACTCTAAAAGAAATCATGTCAACCTTTATTTTTCACTTTATGTACAACCTAGACCTACATTCACCAATTGGGGATGTTGGTTAGTTATTAGGTTCTCTCTAATGAAATCATATTCAGTGGCTTTGAGTTGTTTCTAATTTTGATCCTAAGGATCCAGATTAAAAGTCCACTCTAAGTAGACCATGCCTAAAGAGATATGGTTATATTTTAGTTATATAATACCATTTTATCTCATGTCCTCAATCTAGATCGATTGGATATCTCCTGCATCTATTATCTAGGATTTAAAATCTCAATAACTACATGATCTATTGATCATCTTCAAACACTTAGAGTTTGTACATATTATCTAGGATAGAAGGGAATAAAACCATATCAATTGAGAACTTCTAAATTTTTTACTCCTAAAGTGGTTCTATATTAGCCATTGAGGTCACTAATGAATATATTATTTGGTTCTCTCTTAGGATGGCTTTGATGATGAACACTTCAAAGGAATCAATTAGGTCTCAAGTTTTGTTCTTGTGCTTATTTATATAATTAATTTTTTATTGTTATTTGTTTTTAATATGGTTAAAAACCATCTCAAAGTCACTAAATATTTATAGTTATTTGACATTTTGATTAATGAAAATTGCAAGCCTATGATTAGATATTCATACTCATCATGGTTGTTTATGTAGGGGAACTAAAACCTATAAACATCTAGGTATTATTAACTTTTTTGATCTATGAAGGTCAAACCAACCCCAAAACCTTTCTTTGATCTAGCTTCATCAAAATGAAGGGTCTATATCTGAGAAAGACCTTCAAATTCCTATTCATGCAACACATGTTCTTATTTAGTAGTAAATGTATACACACATGCATGGGAATACATGAAGTCTACTTTATCATTTATGGTGTTATACTCTATATTAAAATGTTTCACATTCATATTATGTTCCACTTATATTTGGTTAGTATTCCCTTCTAGGGTAGCCAAGTTTATGAGAAATTAGTGGATATGTACCCATTTAATGTCTTTGATCAATATCAACTCAATAATAGATCATATGTTTGTAGAATTTCCATGACCAAGATATAGATGGTATATTTCACATGTGGTTAAGATTCCAACCTGATATGCACATTCATTAATTAACTAACACATGAGATGGAAGATTTGTCCAATTGAAGTATGAATCTTTTTGACTTGTCTAGAGTCAAACCCAACTTCTAGTAGATAAATATCACCATCACATTGGTTGAGGCCTTAGAGTTAACCAAATAGTTATGTATATTCTTTTTGAACATTAAAATGGTTAGTAAAAATAGAGGTACTTCTAGCTTATATTTATACACCATCACATTTACATTTATAATATTTGATTTCTTGAATGTTCTCCTAATTAGAGGTTCAAGCAATAGTTATGTTTGCTCAGTGATATAGTTTAGCTCATGCAAGATGATATTATCCTTTATTTTAATAATATCTTCAACAATGTTCTACCCTCCTTTATTAGGTAGTTTTATAGTCTATAATTTTTCATCTCTCTTGGGAGGAGGTGGATTATTGTTAGCCTTTAGATATGGAAGGGTAGTAGTACTATTATTTAGAGGTGTTGAAGTAGTCATAGGATATTTAATTCTTAGATTGAAATTATTCATTTCTTGATGATATTTACAATAATCATGGATCTCATTTATTTTGTCCTCTACTTCATTATCATATTCATTTGTAAGTGGAAAATCATATGTCTCAAAGACATTGGTAGTATTTGGATGCCTTAAAGTTATAGAGGAGGATGGTTTTGTCTAATTTGTAAATCTTTTTTATCTTTCCATATCCATCTAAAATATTTCTAAGGATTTATAGAACTTAATGTAATCCATCTCACCATTATATGTAGTGTTATGTACACAACACTATTTATTAACGGATACTTCCATAATGTTAATCTATAATCCCCTATTAGATGGAACTTGTTGTTCTCAATTGTTTCTATACCTATTGAAATGTCTTTTGTATCTCTAGAATATGAAGTTGTGATTAGTGTTCTAGCCTCTAGTGTTACCTATATGTTTCTACATGCTTAGAAATTTACTACTCAACTTTTCCACCATTCTCTAGAATGCTTCCAATTCTATTTTCATAGAATCAAAATTGGTACCCTATGTTGTGGTGGTATTAATTGATATTAATGACTGACTCAGGTTTTTTTTGTTAGGGTCATAATTATTTAAGAAATCTAGGTGTTGATTTGGTGGAACTTGGGTTAATGGAACCAAGGTGTATACTTGTGTATAGTTTTGGGATATAGTATTATGTTTTACATTTAGAATTGGATTAAAATCCTATAAAATGGACTAAGATTGAGTGGGGCCAAGGACTACAACTAATAATTCAATTAATTATATATATATATATATATATATATATATATCGATATATTCAACATAATCCAAAGGAAATTAACCAACATTGGTTGCTCTATGAAGGAAAACCATAGTCATGGGGTTTAAGGCATTTTTTACATCTCTAGAGCCAATGCTTTCTTAGGTTGGTAAGTAGTCTCAATCTTGCTATACATATTTTTAAATATATCATTAAAGGAATAGATTGGCTCATTGGGCTCTCATTACATATTGTAAAAATGTTGATCAACAAAACATGCAATAGTGACTTGTTGAAACTATGCAAAGAAGGTATCTTGGTAATAGGTCCAAGATGTAATGGAACCTTCTAGGATATTCAAAAACCATCATAGGTGTATCTTACAAGGTGAAGGGAAATAAAATTTAATATGTATCTTCTTGGTTACATTTAATATTCCCAAATTGGTTTTGAATGCCTTGATATGTTCTTATACAATCCTTCCTCCCAAGGGATAAAATGAATGTAGATATTTCTTAGGGTTTCTAGGTAAATCATGGGCAAATCCAACTATTTTGATAGTATAAACTTGATCTAGGTAGGACCCTAAGTGGGACCTTATGGTTGAGACATCAAGAGTAATAGAAGATGAGACTATCTTCTTGGAGAGAATGATTATGATCAAGGTTATCTCTTAATTGCCTAATTAGACTTAACTTTCCTATGGGTTTACAAAGGTGGTAGTAGAAATTTATTGTCTGAGGTATACCTTGTTAATCTCCTAGGTGCTTCAAGTGTATTCCAAGTGATTATTTTCAAAAGGAATAGAGGTAAATGTGTATCCCTCTTTCTAGTGATAGATTTAGGTACCTATTAAAGTGAATATTATGTACACTACATAGAGATTTATGATCTATCCTCTAATGTTTTAAGATCAATAAAAGGATTTCACTCCAAGGCATGAGTTATAGGGTATTTAATTTTATAACATGTTGGTGGAATAAAAATGAGTGATACAAATTATTTATCATATATGGGTTAGCTATGGATGAACCTAAATCTATTTGGAGTGGGTGGAAGAATGATGGTTTTATCTAAGGTGGGTAGGATTCTAAAAGAAACTCAAAAAGAGGAAAATTAAAGGCATAAAATATGCCTATGGACCACACAAGATGAAAACTCTTCAAGACTAGTACATGAACTAAGTTTGGATAATAAATTAGATGACCAATGTCTGCTCCAAGATGTTGTAGCACACCAATTGTCAAACATAGTTATGAGTTAAAGGAAAATAAAACATAGTAAACTTAAACATGCAAAAATAAAGGTTATAACATTTTTTAAATTGATATTACACATCTATAAGGGGGGATTATAATTAGCATGAAAAAGGCATTAAAATCAATTATAGGTTAAAGTAAATAATTGTATTAGAAAATTTACCCATGCATAATCAAATAAATAAGATACCAACATGATATCACATCCTAAATAGTCCATAGAATTGGAGAAGAATTAATATTTAAACATCAAAATCAAATTAACAAAACTTAGAATTTATTATAAATTTCAATAGCAAAAAAAAATATCCCTTTAGGACAAGGAGGTTATAGTATACGCTTGGAATGGGGACGGCTCATCTCTCAAGTTCCATATAATTTTACAAGTCCAAAAATAGAATAGTATGTTTTGAATCATGAAAAATATGAATGTACAATGATAATATTTGGAACATACTATTTAACCAATAATAAAATGTACATGCAAATTAAATAAGTTATGAACTAAATTTACAACTTAATTAGAACATGCAAATACATAGCTATACCTACAAGGGTGCTAATGTGGCACAACTATTTGAAGAATTTAATGAATTAATTGTAGTTGTAACTAGATTAACTACTAAAGGCCCTTGAGGGATCAAAGTTGGTTCTATTGGAGTTTTAAAGACTATAAATCTTGAAAATTTAGGCCCTTGTGTTAACATGACAACACTAATAGATGTTTATGTGTCTATAATTGGCCCCAAATTTACTTATTTAGCATTTATCTCTTCAAAAAATTCATGTGTTACATAAAATTATTGAATTATAACATAGAAATTGAGTACAGAAGGTTTGAATAGTTTGACAACCTTATCCATCAACCTTATTTATTCAGCCTTTAAGATCTTGAATTTTTTCCCCAAAGCTTCAACTCTTATGATCATGTCTTTGGAAAAATTAACCAATTTCAAAACCTCTTCATCATTTCTATATATGGTTCCTTCAACTTCCTCCTTGAATTTTTTTATCTACATTGAAGATGTTCTCAAAATTCACCCTGTTGACGAGCTCACCTATAGGAGTGATCACATCAATGACCCTCATATCTCCCAAAATTTCCAAGGCCTCACTTTCATGCTTATAAAATGTTTTAGTAATGTCTTCATTTGATTATACTAATCGATTGAAGCATCCCTTCTCACAATTACATAATATAGGCATCAGGATGCATCCATGTTGGTCATTAGGTTCAACTAGTTGAATTCACTAGTTTTGAAACATTGAACTAGAAAATTCAACCTCTTTCCTAATTCCTTCATCTAATGCCAAAATTTAGTGAAATATTCTCTATTAGTTTGTATTCCTACTATATAAGTCTTAATATTATTCATAATATTATACAGCTTGGTGGCTGCACTCTACACATCATCAATTATTTCTTGAGGAGCTTGTATGGTTTGTCTATGTTGTACACTTTTTAATTCTTCATATTTACTCTCATACAATTCCTTCATGGAAGTGCCTAAAAAATCCAAAAAAATAGATAAATATGCATTATACTTAGTGGGATTATTTGGATTCTTCTTGGGCTTTTATGATAATGGAAACAAGTTCTCCCTTTACTCAAATTCTACTTCCTCCCTAGTATTCAGATTCAAGGATTTCCTCTTCCTCACCCATTGAATGGTGCCACTCTTCTTATCTAATTAGGTAGAGATTTTAAGTAACTCTATGAGAAACAAATTATATCTCACATCCCTTTCACTCTACATCTCCTTTACCAATTGGGGAACCATGGGTTCCCCTTTTTATTAATTTAGACCTTGATCTTGGGATGCATAAGGTAGAGGAGTCATTGGAGGGCGTTTTATTATTGGGGGTGATAATTGATGAGCCTAAAAAATGTATTATTATATACATGAAATAACATCCTCTTTCCTTGTATAAAAAGTGGATCTAAATGTGGTTTCTAAACTTATAGTTTATTTAGAATAAAATATAAATAATATATCATGGTTATTTCTTTAGAATTAATTATTATCTATTTATAATAATTATGGTAAAAAATTCAATATGTGTATGTGTAATCCATACTAAGAAAAGATGAAGTGTGAATGGTAACCATTTCAAAAACAATGTTGGAGTAGTTTTAGAGTCTTATATAGTAGCTCCTAAAGAAGATCTAGCATTTTTTCCAAGATTCAAACTTGCCCAATAGATTAAAATTCATCTTTGAACTTATCTTTAGACTCAGCTTTGGACTCACCCATTATTTTTGGACCCAACTTCAGAATTAGCTTTAAACTTAGCTTTGGACTCACCTAGTAGCTTTGGACTCAGCTTCAGACTTAGATACAAACTCACTTTGGACTCAGTTTTGGACTCACTTCAGACTCAGCTTCAGAATCACTTCAGACCCAACTTTGAACTCACCTATTTTATAAATACATACTTCTATAGGTGAACTATAGACTTCTATAGACTTGCTGCAGACTATGATAGAACCACCATAGACTCATTTAAAAAGCATTCTAATTATTGTTGGTCTATTCTAATATGACCAAGATCATTTATAACTATCATATTAATGGTTTCCATTTAGATTCTTTCTATCTATAGATTTTTATATACAAACTTTTCATTCATAGATTGTATCTAAATATAGATTTGTATATTTTAATTCCAATAAATAGCTCTCTCAATGTTTTATGGAGATTGAGATTATGATTTATTCTTAGAATACATATCTCTTTCCATATTTATGGTTATTTGGATTATGTTGTATGCTTAAAATAAATATCTCTTTCCATATTTTATGGAGATTGAGATTATATTATATTTGTAGAATAAATATCTCTTTCCATATTTTATAGAGATTGAGATATGATAGAATATCTACATTGTTACTCTTGAATTAGGTGTTGGTTGGAAGCATGAAATTATAAATACAACCTCTTATATCTGAATATAATTAATTAATATATTTTTCTTTCTAAAAAAAATAACCCATTGGGTGTTATTGGCAGTCTTGATTTGAAAACTAGTTTGGCAAATTAAGTACTGTGAAAAGAGCCTTGATTAAAAAACTAGTGCATTTTTTACACTCTATGGTTTCTTAATTTCGTGCTTTCATTTCTTAGTATAATAGGACTATAATTATATGAGCATTTTTCTCAATATTTTCCACTTTGGCTGCCATAAAAGAGGTTACAAAGACTAAATTTATGCCAAGGTATCTTCCTTTACTACTTTACATTTAAATTTACTTGAAAGTTTTGTTATTACATTAAGATCCATTTTTTATTCCTTACAAAAGTTTTAGTGTGAGTGAAAAAGGAAAATAACCTACCATCTTATCTATGCAATCATCTCACACTTCATTACTTTAGTATGCATGAGGACATGCATGACATCAGGTATAGGGGAGAATAGACTCAAGAAATAAATAATTAGGTTTATTAAAATATATATTAACCTTGACAATGGCCTATAGTTTTTAAAACTATTTTATAAAAATTTCAAGTAACAAGATTTACTTCATATTTTATGTCATTATGTCAAAAGTTATTTTATGGTCAAAATAAATTTATGTGGTTATAGCAGGGGACTCTCAACACAAGAACCTGCTCTCATTTTTTTTTAAAGAGCAGCATGAGAATTATCAACATAAGAACTTGGTCTTATTATAGAGAGAGAGAGATAAAGAGAGAGAGAGAGAGAGAGAGAGAGAGAGCAACATGAGAATTCCACATAAGAACTTGTGTCAAAGAGAAACTAAGGATAGTAAGAAAATATCTATACAAGAACCTATCCTTGAAGAATGAAGTCCATAATAAATGTGAGGAAATGAATCTAACTCATGCATATGTATATCGATAATATTTTTTAGATAAAAATAATAGCATACATGAAGACATGCATGAGATTAGGTGTGGGAGAGATGACGAGCCTTAAAAATGGCTCATTATATCTATGAAACATCCTTTTGCCTTGCATAAGAAGTGGCTCTAAATGTAGTTTCTCAAAATCTAGAATATTTAGAATAAAATTGAAATTATATATCATCATCATTTATTTAGAATTCATTATTATCTCTTTCTTAGATATTTATAAAAATTATGGGAAAAATAAGTTAATATGTGCATATGCAGTCCATACTAAGTTATACAATATGAAATATGAAGAGTAACCATTTCAAGAACAATGTTGGAGTAGTTTTAGATTATTCTACAATAGCTCCTAAAGAAGATATAACATTTTTTCCAAGCTTTAGACTAAGTTAGCAGCTTCAGACATAGCTTTGGACTTAGGTTCAAACTCACCCAGTAACTTTAGACTCAACTTTGAACTCAACTTTAGACTTGCCAAATAGCTTTGGATTCAGCTATGGACTCACTTTAGACTTAGATTTGGACTCTCTTTGGACTCATCTTTAAACTCAATTTGGACTCAGCTTCAGACTCACCCATTTTATATCTATGGACTTCTATAGGTGAACTAAAGACTTCCATAAACTTGCTATAGACTATGACAGAACCACCATAGACTCATTTGAAAAGCATTGTAAAACATTCTAATTATTTTTGGTCTATTATAAGATGACCAAGATTATTTCCAACTATATATATAAACTTTCCATTCATATATTGTATCTAAATATAAATTTGTATACTTTCATTCCAATAAATATCTCTCTCCATATTTTTTGGACATTGAGATTATGTTGTATTCTTAGAATAAATATCTCTTTCCATATTCTATGGATATTGAGACTAGGTTTTATTCTTAGAATAAATATCTCTTCCATATTTTATGGAGATTGAGATTATGTTGTATTCTTAGAATAAATATCTCTTTCCATTTTATATGGATATTGAGATATGATAGCATATCTACATTGTTACTCCTAAACTAGGTATTGGTTGGAAGCATGAAATTATAAATGCAACCTCCCACATCTAAATGTAATAAATGAATATACTTTTCTTTCATCATTATGAGTAATCTATTCTAAATCTTGTGTTTTAAATAAATCCTCTTCCAAGGAATGAGTTGGCCACTCATTCCAAGAAAGATGGATCAATGCATTTTTATTTCTTTATTCTATAATTATTATTTTGTTGTAAATTATCATTTTATTTATTTGTGTTTGTAACTATTCTTCTTTATAGTTTATTTTCAACCTAAAAGTGTTTTATTTGTTTAGTATTTCTTTTGAATACAATAATTTAATTTTTTTAAAGTGTAATTTAATTTCATGCATGTGTGATTTAATTTATGTAAGAGTGATTTTCAATTTAACAAAGTTTGGAGTGTAGTAGAAGGGAATATTTACTAGAGATCTCTTTCTCTTATTTTATATTACCTTTGAATACCAACCTTGGATTGACATTATTAAATGAAGAGGATTGATGAGCCTCATCACTAATGATGCACTTATTTGAATTAGGAATTGAAGAAGTGGGTAAAAAACTATCTCCCATGGTGATGGTTCTTTTATTGGGGTTAATTTAGCCAAAAAATTAGTTAATCTAGGGGTCATTTCCATATTCATGGTATCTGATGGTATAGGTGATTATTGGGGCATTGGGAGCTCTAATTTGATTGACTATGTCCTAGGGACTAGTGGACTTTTAGATTTATAGGCAGAGACATTAATCTTGATTTTAAAATGAACCCATTTCCTTGGTATATTTATATTGTTAAGAAAGGAAAGAATAGATCAATCAATAAAATAACTAGAAACAAAACTTCCAAGAATAGTTGAATGTAAATTTGTATCTAGAATTTCTATACTAAAAATAAATGAAACAATAGAATAAAATTCCTCTTGAATGCTTTGGCTTTGTTCACATGTGAGTACTTACTGATCTAAGGTATCAATTGGGATTTATTACACTTATTGACCACTGAGAATCATGGCTTTTACTTTTTCCAATTTAGTCTCTTCATTGTTTGGAGGTCCCATTTCACTAATTCATAGTTATGATCCCTTTACTGCTTCCACATCCTCTTCCTCATAATCATTTATGTACTTGAATAAATATATTAATTTCTCAATATCTTCTTATTATATTTATTCTACTTCCTCTATGTTCTCTTCTTATGCTTTCTCTTCCTCAAGGGACTTGTATATAGTGGGAATACCAAGTGATGGCATTTTTCCTAGTTTTTTGTCCTTAGAAGAAGTAAAGACATTATTGGGTTTCCTCGAATAAGTGAAGATAGGGGTAATGAAAGGTAGATGAGACAGTGAAATAAATAAAGGAATAGAAGTGTAAGAAGGCATCAATAGAGGTGGTGGTGAAGGAATAGTTAGTGTGAAAATAGTGGTGGGAGAAAAGGTGACTGGATTTGGTATGGTAGAGGGAGAATGAGGAAAGGTTTCCTCATTGATGGTTGTGTAGGGTGGTGAAATCTCCAAAGGAGACTTAGGAGAATCATGAGAATTTAGAATAGATAGAAAATAAAGTTTAAGAAACTCATGGAGACTAAGTAACTATTGTAAGATGTGGTAGTTTTATCATTAAAAAAGTGTTCTTCCTCTGTTCCATTGAATGAGGTGTAGATTTCTTATTTGTTGTGCTCATTTTCAAAGCTTGAGTGGTATCAAATACACATGTAGAGGGTAATTTAGGACCTATGATGCCTATTATAATTTCCCTCTTGATTTTAGGGCTTAACTCCCTTTGGCTACTTGAATTTGCTTCTTTCCCATTTATTTTCTTCTTTGTAAGAGATGGGGTTTGATCCTACACTTATGAATCATGTGACTAGGCTAGAGGCCATTGATGGATTAATGCACTTTGTGCATTTTATTTTGTCACCTCAAGATCATATTGAAGGGATTGAATTCAAATCATAGACATTGACTTATTGTTCATCTTAGTCCATACATCCATGTCATCTAATGCATTTAAGAAGACAACATCATGATCATATTCTTAATGGCCTTATGAGATATTCACCTTTTTATTCTCCTTAATGTATTAGAGGTATGACCATATATTGTTCATGGGATCCTACTCCATGAATGTTTCCACCTTCAAATTGTATTAGATCCTATCCTAACTAGCTTGGATGAAATGTGACCTAATCACATATTATAGTTGTTCAATGATTAAAGGAGTTTTAAAGTAATAGGCAAAGTGTTTCTGATCTAATTCCTCATCAACACTATTATAAATTTGATACAATATTTTCTTATTTATAATTTTTTTATAAAACATGGTGTGGCATTAATAGTGGTGATGATTATGTGCCCTCTATCTTGATGATCGTGACATTAGGGTAATGACAATAGTCACTCATTTTGATAAGGTTTTTCATTATGTTTTAAGACAACCTAGGAATTAGAGTTTGATTAATTAATTGGAACACTTGAGGATATACCTCATGTTATAACTTCTTTTATTTTTTTTGTACATGTATATGAACATAAAATAATGATACTCTCCTATCCTATTTTTTAGGTATTTGGTTGATGGTTTCCATATTTTCCTATGGGTATTATAAATAGTGCCTAATATCACATCTAATAAATAAGACATCATATAAAAACAACCATCAGTTGTACATTGATCATTATAAAACATTTGTCTTCAAACTGACACTTATGAAATCTCCCAAGGTGACTATATTTTCATGTGTCAAAAGAATGTCCAATAGTGGGACCCAATCGACTTATACATATATAATGTGGTCAAACCCATTTAATTGGTTTAGGAAAGCCATAGATATCCTAGTTATAATTATAAACTTGATAATAAAATTGGGTGAAATCTACCCTTTTAGATTTATCTGCTAGCCCTTGACCAACCATTGCTTTAACTTTCCCTATATGGTATTTTTCTCAAGCCAAACTTTAGTTGATACCTGGTTATATGTGGCCTTAGGGAAAAGTATTTTAAGATACCTTTCAAATGACCTTATATATATATATATATATATATATATATATATATATATATATATATATATATATATATATATATATATATATATATATATATATATAAGTGTCCATGTTTTTTATTTTCTTAATGTGTAGGAAATCCATAGAACATGTTCCTTCTATATATAAATTTCTTAGTAGGTCTATGTAAGGCATTATCTATAGTTTTGGTTTTTTTTTGTGGAGGCCTTGAAATTTAGTAGGTAGTATCTTATCTATGTACTATTTCACATCTAAATAAATTTATTATTAAGAATAATATAAAACCACATGTTTCATTTCATTCCATAGTTCTGAGTGGTGAAATAATTTGAAGTCTAAGGCACTTTTCTCGAACAAAGTATTTGTATATTCTTTTCACCCAGTGATTAAGTATGCAGAAGGAAATAGAGGATGAACATGATTTGAAGAGGAGGCCATTTTTTTAACTTGAATGTTGTAATTACTCTTTCATATTGGTTGGTTCATTATTCACTTGCTTACTGGGAAATTAAGAAGTTCTAGATTAATGATATAGTGAAAATGTGATGTTTGATTAAGAGAGTAATGGTGAAATGGATATCCTCAATGTATATTTTGCATATATTACTCCCAAGCTTAAATCTTGAATGCATTCATGTGTCAACAATGTAGGTAACAAACTTTTTTTTAAATTCTCATTTCAATTTGAGTGCTCTAGTCAGCTTTTGTGGGTTCACTTGTTTTTTAAATGATGATATTTTGTTAATTTTGCATGTCTAATCATCCCATTTAATAAAGATGTCACTAATTTATGTTATAGGTATAATCAATAAGATGGGGGACTAAAAAAATGAGCCTAGATATTTCAATCTCAATTCCAATCCTTCTAAACTATTTAAACAATCAACATATATCAACTTGATCAAGAAACATTAACAAGAGAGCTCATTCACCTAATGCATACACAAGATCAAACACATAACACATAGTTCCTATAAGTAACCCTCATGGGAAATAAAACCCAATCTCAAGCCTATAACACATGGACTACTTGTACTATGATAAATTACAAACAAAAGACTGATCAACTTCTTTAGACCAACAAGCCTTGATTACATCCTCCTGACAAAAGGCCTTTAATGAAACACATGTTTCATAAGGAGTAACTAAACCTAAGGAAGATCAACTCCTTTAGAACCTCCTTTGACATGAACACCTCCACCTTATAACTGATATCTTCAACACTTGATGATGAATCTCTATTTATCTAACCCATGCACAAACTTCCTCTCTATCTCATACAAACCTCTCACATAGGCATGCCAAAATCTCTCTCCTTCACTCAAACTATACTCATATGCACAATTAGACCTATTCACATATAAAAACAGCCATTATCTATACTTTGATCATTATAAAACATTTGTGTCTTCAACCTGACACTTATGATATCTCCCAAGGTGACTATTTTTTCATGTGTCAAAAGAATGTCCAATAGTCAAACCCAATTGACTTATACATATGTAATGTTGTCAAAATAATTTAATTGGTTTAGGAGATCCATAAATATCCTAATTATAATCATAAACTTGATAATGAAACTAGGTGAAATCTACTCTTTTAGATTTATCTTCTAGCCCTTGACTAACCATTACTTTAACTTTCCATATACGGTAGTTTTCTCAAGCCAAACATTGGTTGAGACTTGGTTATATGCAGCCTCAGGAATAAGTATTTTAATATAAATTTAAAATGACCTTATATATATATATATATATATATATATATATATATATATATATATATATATATATATATATAAGTAACCATGTTTTTTATTTTCTTAATGTGTAGGTAATCCATATAACATATTCTATCCATATATAAATTTCTTATTAGGTCTATGCAAGGAATTACCTCTAGTTTTGTTATTTCTTTGTGGAGGCCTTACACTTTAATAGGTAATAGGTTATATATGTACTAGTTCACATACAAATAAATTTATTCTTAAGAATAATATAAAACCATGAGTTTCATTTCATCCCATAGTTTGGAGTGGTGAAATAATTTGAAGTCTAGGGCACTTTTCTCAAACAAAGTATTTGTATATTCTTTTCACCAAGTGATTGAGTATGTAGAAGGAAATAGAGGATGACCATGATTTGAAGAGGAGGCCATTATTTTAACTTGAATGTTGTAATTACTCTTGCATATTAGTTGGTTCATTATTCACTTGCTTACTGGTAAATTAGGAAGTTCTAGATTAATGATATAGTGAAAATGTGATGTTTGATTAAGAGAGTAATGGTGAAATGGATATCCTCTATGTATATTTTGCATATATTACTACCAAGCCTAAGTCTTGAATGCATTCATGTGTCATCAATGTAGGGTAACAAAATTTTGTTTTAATTTTCATTTTAATTAGTGCTCTAGTTAGCTTTTGTGGGTTCACTTATTTTCTAAATGGTGAAATTTTGTTAAGTTTTCATGTATAGTCATCCCATTTAAGAAAGATGTCACTTAGTTATGTTAGAGGTACAATCACTAAGAGGGGGAGGGGGGCTAAAACAATGATCCTAGATATTTCAATCTCAATTCTAATCCTTCCAAACTATATAAATAATCAACATATATCAACTTGATCAAGAAACATTAACAAGAGAGCTCATTCATCTAATGCATACATAAGATCAAACACATAACACATAGTTCTTGTGGGAAACTCTCATGGGAAATAAAACCCACTCTCAATATTGTAACACATGGACTACTTGTACTATAATAAATTACAAACAAGAGACTGATCAACTCCTTTAGACCAACAAGCCTTGATCATGTCCTCCTAACAAAAGGCCTTTAGTGAAACACATATTTCACAAGCCTTTAGTGAAACACCTATTTCACAAAGAGAAACTAACCCTAAGGAATATAAATTCATTTATAACCTCCTTTGACATGAATACCTCCACCTTAGAACTGATATCTTTAACACCTGATGATGGATCTCTATTTATCTAACCCATGCACAAACTTCCTCTCTATCTCATAAAAGCCTCTCACATAGGCATGCCATAATCTCTGTCCTTCACTCAAAATATCCTCATATCCACACTTAGAACACTTCACATATCCTCAAACTATAAGAGCACTTTTTTGACATTATAAATATGACCTATAGTTCATACACACAATCATCAATCTACTCTACTCATTAGTTCATCAACTGGGCACTCTACCTCTCCTTCACTCCACAACTCTCACATATACCTTGAAAAATTCTTTTCAAAAGTCTCTCACATATAGAAAATAACACATTTGGCTTCACTATATATAGAGAATTCATGAATTATCAATTCCACAATCTTTCTTTGTCAACCACAACACATGCCTTCACCCTTAAGGCATCTAACATGGGTTAAACTTAAGCACAACTTTGTTTTAAATAGACCTAAGTCACTTTTAGGTCCTATGATGACCCATTCACCACCTTAAAACTTATTAGATAAAATTAATAATAAATAAACACTTTTAAATGCATGGGCCCATTCCACATGACCCCTTTGAAATCCTCAAATAATCATAGTACCTTTATGCTTAAGCATGAATTTCTCAATCAACATTTTGTGCACACAGTCACTATGAACAAACACATAATAAAATTATAAACCTTTTTTCATATTACATATGATTGATAAAACCTTAATAATGCACACATATCATCCTCATGGATTTTAAAACACTCTCTAATAGATAATTTAGCAAGAGATATTCAAACAACATCAGAATGAGCTCAATTATCCTTATCAGGTTACTTGTACAATATAGTTGAACACATAGTCAAATTTTAATCTTGATTAATTTTATTGTGCACACTTTACTATCTATTGATCTATATTTCTAGATGTATCTTGGAGTCCTTTACAAATTTTCCTTTTACACCATGAGTAAATTATACAAAGATCAAAATATATGGCCACGATATAGATCATTTGTTTTTTCCTTTTTTAAATTCAAACATTCAAATAAAAATGGTCATAGTTAAACCTCAAACACCATGTTATCATCTCGAGTCCTCCATGCTCATATTAAATACACACCATTAATATTATTATATGAAGCTCTACCTTTAACATATAGTGTGTCAATGTCAAATGTTAAACTTTAACCAATTGACCTCATCTCGTGCAATATAGAAACTTTGACCTCATGCGCTTCATCAATATCTTCAATATTTTCCTACCTTTAACAATGTTATAAAACTATCACTTGAACCTCTTGAATTTAATTCACACCATTGATCTCTATCTTTATGATCACCCACTTACCATTGATCCTTAGAAGAAGCTTGATCTTTATCTTTGTAAAGTGTTAAACATTGAACACTTAGCACCATCTTGTTGTTTCTTAGCATCTTGGAGAAATGTGATCCATTGATGATGTTCAAATTTTACCTTGTGAAAAATTCACTATGGGAACCATTGCAATCTATCTAAGAATCCAACTTTGAACCTCAATAACTTTTACCTCTCTCACTCACATGTTCTCAAATTTTGACCATATGATCTCCTCACATAGGAGAATCCAACCATGTATCAATTTTCTCATGAAGCCTTTTCATGTGCAAGATATAACACCATTAAAATTATCACTTTGATTTTTTTACCACAGAGCCAATAATGTCAAGAATTTTTTGGGAGGCCAACTTTGAACATGCATATCTTTTTTTGTGCTCCATCGCTTGACTTAAAAGTTAATGAAAATCAACTAGTCACAAAAATAAACAAAACCATATTATCACCTTCTCCTCAAACATCCAAATGTGTGAGATATGGCACCATAAAAATGATTACTTGGCTCTTTATTACCTCATGCAAATATGTCTAAGTATGGGAAAATAATTTCAAATTTCCTGCAAGCCAAAATTTGCACTTGCATATATTTTATAATGCTTAGGTGAATGACCAGAGATTTATCACATAATAAATAAGAATAATAATGAACAAACCCATGTGACAATTTCCTCTTGAAACCTCCCTGTGTGTGAATGCTAACATCATCAACATGCTTACTTGGCTTTATTTGAACATAGAAAACACTGCCAAAATGCTTGAGAGCCCAAATTTGCACCCACATATATTTAAATACACTTAGGTGTATGAATTTAGATTTATCACATAACATCTAGGTACTAATGTGATCAAAACCATATGACCAACTCCCCTGACTCATCGACATGTGGCAATGGTGATATCATCAAACTGCCCACTCAAATTTTCTTCTACTAGACCCAAAAGGTTTAGATGAGAATAATGATGAATTGGGTGAATTCCACTCATCCACACAAAAACTCAAACCATTATTAACTTCTAATATAACCCTTTTATCATGATCAAATCACCATACTCATCCCTAAATATCTCTAACCAAGCCAAAATTGAAGATCAACCAAGCTAACTTTAAACACACTAGGACAAGCACATTACACACTTTGTCATTATTACTTAGGCTATAGAATCACTTCATCCACTCACCAAGACATCATCATGACATAATTTATAGCTCTCTAATAATATCCCCCTTTTTCATTGATGTTAACATCCATCAATATACAACTCACCTCTCTCTTCAAGCACTCCATAATAAAAACTTTCTCCCCCTTTGACACAATGATAAAGTGGGAACCAACTAATATTTAGGACCTTAAAATACCATAAAATGGGAGAATAACACCTTATAAATATGATGAAAACTTCCCCTACCCTTGAGACTACCTCTTCTTGTCTTAACAATAACCTCTTGGTTCATGCCAACACTCTCTTCAACCAAGTACTACAACCAATGAATAAAGAACACACAAAAACATTGAAATCTTATGTAACTCACCAAAAAACATTTGAGAGGACTCCCCATAATATTTATGAGCCATTGAACCTTTTTATCATCTTAAAATATCAATACACTAAATAGGAAACATGTTCTAAAACAACATGAAAACTCACCTTGAAATGCTCATACCTTGCTCTTTTGGAGAAACTTGACAAAAAGCACATCTTCAACATTAGGCCTATCTAGACTCCTTATAGCCCTATATAGAACTTTTAGAGCCCAAAATTTTAATATATAATATTTAGGACCTAAAACTTCATATATGGAGCACTCTCATATTCCCCCTCAAACATACCAATTTGCATTACCTAGCTCATCTTTTGTAATATACTTTCTTAACAAACCAACTTGTCAATTAGGCCTCCATATTGACAAAAAAATTGAATAAAGTGAAAAAAAGCCTTCAAATCCTTATGAATCATGATTTTAAAACCCATTTTTCCCATTCAACCTAATAATAAGCCTCAAACCTCAAATCAGAATGCAAACCACTTTTATAGTAGATTCTAAAACCCTAGAATCTCAAAAATAAATAAGGTCAACATAGCACCTTCAATTAAAAATACACCTCTAAAACATCTTGTACACCTACAGATAACCATTACACACTTCTAGACCAAGATTTGGGCTTCCGCACCTTTGGGAACCCATACTTCCTATAACCCATTTTAGGACCTACACACTCTTCAGCACAAACTAGGAAACCTGAGAGATAACAAAAATCTCCAATTTGACTTGAAAATACCTTCAAGACAAAAAAAAACTTAGAACACACCATAAATAAGTGAAAAAACCTTTATAAGCACCAAAATCTTCTTGACATTCTATCAATCTCATTAAGCCACTTAGAACCACCCATTTTGAATATGTACTACAACTTCTTCACAAACCTCTAGAGAAAACACAAGAACTTTTTGCTCCCCTTTAATTAATGAATTTCTAAGATAAAAAAATCTCTCTAAAAATTGGCATTAAATCTTGAGCACACAAACTTTCTTCTCCTCAATAAATATGTCTCCTAAGAAGTATAGGAAGAGACACACTGTTTTGCAATGTCTTAAAACAATGTGAAACCAAGAGTTGCCCAAAAATCCTCATATTACTTCTCTTCCTTAGTCATTTAATTCTTATAATTATTCTTATTATTATTTTTAGGATTAAGAGAAGTAACATTCTCATCCACTACAACATTATTCTTCTTTTCTATGATTGGATTGATAATACATGGAGACAATATAGATTCATGGCATACCTTATCATCTATAGTATCTTTCTTCTATCTTAGAATCTCATCACTAAGAATTTAAAATTGATGTTCTCTACATAAAACCTAATCAACAATATTAGGATGTTCACTTAGATCTATACTCACTTCAAAACTAGTCTCAACTAGCACCTTGGTTTTCTTGAAATTGGTCTCTTCATTCTCAACATGAGTAGACAATGAGAGTCCTTGGAACTATTCATATTATATGCTATTCTACACCATAGCAAATAGATTACATGGACTTTTATTCTCATCATGACTCATAATTACCACCTTTGGCTTCCATGAGTTGACTTGCTTCTTACTTTCACTTTAGGAGCCTGATTGAACCTATTCTAACTTGTAGGCCTCTACTTACAAAATCTAGTAATGTGACATCTCTTTTGATAGTTTAAGAACATCATACCTTTTGAAAAAATATTATTTTCTTACAATATTTGGATAAAATATTGCAATGTGTCATAATTCATAACAACTGTAGCACTCAATATTTCTTGAAGGAAACTAAACTTGCCTTACCTTAAATGGATAATGTATTTCAAAGTGTTTGACATCATGACAATTAAAATACTAAACCTTTCTCACACATTTTGATTGATGACCCCCATCATAGTTCCATGCAAATTCATTTTTAATAGGTCTTCTACATTCTATACATATATGCCCAAATTTATTATAAGAATAACAATAACCATTAAAATTTGCATACCTCATGGCATTTGGTTGTTTGATATGTTTTGTATTAATTATACCAACACCTTCATTCCTTGTCTGATGATTTTTATTTAAAGGCTGATCCACCTTTCTCTCATTGACATGCATTTCAAATTAATAAGTAACTTTAGGTTCTTCATTAAAAACCAATCTGAATCTGTCACTAGGTGACTTTTGAATCTTTAGGAGATCATCCAGATCATTAGAAATTTGACCAAACTTGATAAATGATTTAACTTTGCTTGTAGATTTCTCTAACTTAGATCTCAATAACTCATTTTAAATTGCATACCTTGTACATTCATCTTATTTATCTTTTAGGATTGTAGACAAGACTTCCAATTGATAACTAAGCTACTTAACCATATTTTCATGTTCCTTGGCATCTTCATTCATTCTTGCCTCAAATACACTGAATTGATCCTCAAAGTCTCTAAATTTAGATTTCATCTTCTTATTGATATTCTTATCAATCTTAAATTATTGAATATCATGTGTCAATGTAGTCCCATCTTACATCTTATATTCATCATCATCTGAATCACTTCAAACAAATTTCTTTTTATGTGATAAACTACCTTCCTTAGCCATGAAGAGGGCTCTATCTTTAGTAGGATCATCATCTTCATGATAATACTTAGAGTCATTGACTTCACTCATATATGATGATCTATAATCTTATTTGGTGTAGATAATCTTCTTATCCTTGAAGTACTTCTTCTTGTTATCAAACCTCTTGAATACCTTTTCGATTTTATCAAACCTAAATTATCTCTTTCCATCATCGTGACCTTGATCATGCTCTTCAGCATCATCTTTCTTATACTTATGAGGGAACTTATTATAAAAATGTCCTACCTCTCCACAATTGAAGCATTTGAGGGGTAGTTCACACTTATATTTTCTAAACCTATTTTTAATTTTCTTGAAATCAAAGCAATTATTTCGTCCTTATCTATATCAAAATTTTCATCCTCCTTGAGTTTATTACCTTGTAACTTATTGTTTATATTCATTTTAGTATTGAAATATACTTCCTTCTTTGGTGTTATATCATCATTCTCCACATCTCATAGGTAGTAAGGATGCCATTCAATTCATCCAGCTTTAGTTGAGTAAGATCATGACTTTATTCTATAGGAGATACTTTAGGATCAAACTTGAGGGATAGGGACCTTAATGCATTTTAAACTATAAAAAAAATTTCAAGGTTCTCTCCAAGACCTCTGATGATGTTCACAATCTCATCAACTCTCTATAGAAAGGATGCCACTGAATCTTCTTCATTCATCTTGAGACTTTCAAATTGCCTTCTATGAATCTTTAAATTAGCAATCTTGACCTTTGAATCTCCTTCATAAATGATATGAATTTTGTCCCATATCTCTTTATCAAATTTATAATTAATTAATTTGGTGTATTAATTCTTTTCAAGACCACAAGTGATAACATTCATTACCTTTGAATTTTTCTCAAACAACTTCTTGTTTAAATAACTAGATGGAGGAGTAGTAGGATCAGCATAACCATCCATAATAGATTGTCATACATTAAACCATATAGACATAATGTATGTCCTCATAATTTCAGTCCAAAATCATAATTGGATCCATTGAACATCAGTGCTTTATTAGTAGAGAAACCTCCTTGATGGCTACCCATATGTTATCTTGGATCACCTTCAATATGTCAAGCCTATATCAAATGACCTACTTTGATACTAATTATTATAGGTAAATTCACTAAGGTGGGGTGAACAAGTGAGCCCAAATATTTTAATCTCAATTCCAATCTTTTCAAAATATTTAAACAATAAGCATATATCAACTTGATCAAGAAAAATTAACAAGAGAGCTCATTCATTTAATGCATACACAAGATCAAACACATAACACATAGCTCCTTTGGGAAACCCTCATGGGGAATAAAACCCAATCTCAATCCTACAACATATGGACTAATTATCCTATAATAAATTATAAATAGGAAGCTAATTCACTCCTTTAGACCAAAAAGCCTTGATCATGCCCTCTTGACCAAAGCCCTTTAGTGAAACACATGTTTCACAAGGAGCAACTTCCCCTAAGGAAAATCAACTCCTTTAGAGCCTCCTTTGAAGTGAACACCTCCACCTTAGAACTGATGTCTTCAACACCTAATTATATATATCTATTTATCTAAGCCCTACACAAACTTATTCTCTATCTCATACAATCTTTTCATACAGGCATGCCACAATCTCTCTCCTTATTCATTCAAACTTTCCTCATATGCACACTCAAACCTCTTAGCATATCCTCAAACTATAATAAATATTTTTAACATCATAAATATGACCTACAAGTCATACACATAATCAATAATTTTCTCTATTCATCAATTCATCAATTGGGCATTCTATCTCTCATTTACTCCATAACTATCACATACACCTTACACAATCCTTCTCACGAGTCTTTCACATCTAGAAACCAACACATTTGGTTTCACTATATATAGAGAATTCATGTATTATCAAGTCCATAATCTTTCTTTATTGGCCACAACACATGCCTTCACCCTTAAGGCACCCAACATGGGTCACACTTAAGCATAACTTTCTTTCAAATAGGCCTAAGTCACTTTTAGGTCCTATGATGACCCATTCACCTCTTTCAAACTTATCCAAGAAAAAAAATACCACTTTAAAATTCATGGAATCATTCCACATCAGCCCTTTTACATCTTCAAATGATCATAATACCTTTATGCTTAAGCATAATTTGTTCAATCAACATTCTGTGTACATAGTCACTATGAATGAACACACAGTCAACTTCTAAAGCTTTGTTCATACTACATATGATTGATAAAACATTAATAATTCACATATATCATCCTTGTGGATTATAAAACACTCCCTAATAGGTTATTCATTAGGAGATATTGAAACAACAATAGAATGAGCTTAATTTCCTTTCTCAGGTTACTTACAGAACATAGTCAAATACATAGTTAACTTTGAACCTTCATAATTTTTATTATATTCATTTCATATATTCAAATTTATATTTATATGTGTCTTGGATTCCTCTAAAAATTTAATTTTTACACCATGATCAAACTTTACATAAATCAAAAGATATGGGTAAAATATAGAGCACTATTTTTTTCCTTTGTTAAATTCAAATATTCAAATGAAAATAGTCACATTTAAACCTTAGACACAATGCTATCATCTTAATTACTCACTAATTGTATTAAACATACACTTTCAATCTTATTATATGAATCTCTACCTTTAACACATATTACACCAATGCCAAACATTAAACTTTGACTAGTTGACCTCATCTCATGTAATCTGGTAACTTTGACCTCATGTACTCCATCAATATCTTAGAGATTGTCCTAGCTTTAAAAATGATAGAAAAATATCACTTTGATCTCTTGAATTTAATGTGCACTATTTATCTCTATCCATATGATCACCTTCTTACCATTGATCCTTATAATAAGCTCAATCTTTATCTCTGCATAGTGTTAAATATTAAACACTTGACACCATCTCATTACTTCTTGACATCTTGGAGCAACACAATCTGTCGATGATGTTTAAACTTTACCTTTTGAAAAATTGACTATGGGAACTATTAAAATATTTCTAAGAAGCCAACTTTAAACCTTAATAAATTTTACCTCACTCATTCACATGTTCTCAAATTTAGACCATATGATATCCTTACATAGGAGAATCTAACCATATATCAAACTAATCTTGAAGCCTTTCCATGTGTGAGATATAATGCCATTAAAATTATCACTCAAATTCTTTTTCCACAAAGCCAATAATGTTAATAATTATCAAGAAGACCAACTTTGAACATGTATATCTTTTGTTGCACTCCAATGCTTAAACTGAAAGTAATAACAAATCAACTAGGTAAAAAACTTAATAAACCCATATGATCACCTTCTTATAAAACATCCAAATGTGTGAGATATACCACCATTAAAATTATTACTCAATTATTTCTTACCTCATGCAAATTGGCTAAGTATGGGAAAATAATGTCAAACTACATGGGAGCCCAACTTTGCACTTTCATATATTTTTTTGTGCTTAGATGCATCACTTGAGATTTAGTGCATAATAACTAAGCACAATAATAAACAAACAAATGTGACCATCTCCTCTTGAAACCTCTATATGTGATAATTATGACATCATCAACATGTTCACTCAACTTTATTTAAACATGCAAGATTAATAATAACTAAAAGTGATTGTTCAAGCTTTGATTTTCATGATTTAGATTTATATAAATTTGGGCTCATGAAAATAACCTTAGATATTACATGAATAGCATCATATTATGGAGTTATAAGGTTTATTGGGGACATTAACTAGAGATTTACAACAATGATGGGTCCCAATTTGAAATTTTAAAATGGGGTGTATGTGTTAGGGAACAATAAAGGGTAACTCACAAGGGAAAATATTCCTGAGTATTATGAAAACTTATAATTTTAATAATATATCATGAAAAAAATTAGTCTTCCCTAGACTAGAATAAATAGAACAAACCTTGAAATAGACTCATATTTTATCATGCATCATATTAAACTTTTCATTCCTTTGGCCCAACTATGTGATTCTTTTGAAATTAATTCCTTATTATCATGATATTTTTGACCCAGTCATGGATATGTTAGCCAAATTTTAGCCCACATATAGAACTTGACATTGTAATAAATATTCTATAGGCCTTGGTATGGATAAAAAAGTTGAGTAGAGTTCATGTTGAATAAAATATCCAAAGTTTTGGATGAATGAGTGGCCTAAGGATCTCAAAATTGCTCATAAATCTTTTGAAACACTTTAATCTTGTTTAAAGTGCAATTTGATTTATCTACAGAGCAAGGAACTAGTTACCAATTAATTTTCATGGTATTCAAATAATTAAAGGTCATAGACAAGCCTACATGAGCCTCACAAAATCATTGAAAGCTTTAAAGGTTCAATAAAAAGTCCCTAGCATAAGCATAAGTGAGCCAGACCTTTACCAGGATGTCATGCAGGAAAAAATGAGCTAGTTTACTTACACATTTTATAAATATTCTTATGCAGCCTTGAACACTTAGTGGATCATGTGAAATCCAATTTCTTCATGCTAGGAACATGATTTGTATATTTTCATGTCTACATGAGATTTTTAGACTATGTTATGGAGCTTCAAAGTGGAACCTGTAGAGAAAGACATCCACACGAGTGTCAAGTTTGAGATCTATAAAGTAATATTTTGTGTTCCAAACATCCTTAAAAGGTTTATATTTCATCAATATATAATGGTTCACATGATCTCACATACTGACACATTAGATCTAATAGTTCACATTGGATTCAAACATGTCAAAAGGTCCCTAGGTTAAAAGACCTTAAAAAGATACAAGTTGGATAAGATATCATGGTGTGGATCAATCAAATAGAGATATAATGATGAAAGTTCACTACCAAGATAGTGGGTCCAAACTAAATCAATGATAAGTGTTCATTAATACTAGTTATCAAATGGTGCATAAGAATTGATAGGAAAGTGGGCCCAATGAGATATAAGACTCATGTTGTTTCATACATATTGATCTAATGGTGCATGAGCAAGTAAAAATGTCAAAAGATCTTCATGGTAAGACATCTATGACTCTTATCATTTCATAAATCTTGATATTCTAGTGCATAAGAGGTCAAAAGGGTCAAGATCTAACAACATGGATCTATGAGGCCAATGGGAATGACGATAGGTTGGAGCATTTTGATTGGCCCAAACAATATTAGATGGACAAGGTTAAACTAGAGGAACCATTTTTTATCAAGGAAAATAAGGTTTTATAGGGTCATCATTATACCATAAGATCTTGATCCAATGTCATAGAGTGGACATATCCATGTAGTAGGTTATAATGAACATAAAGGGACCATCATTAAGGCTAAGTATGAACCTCTAGTTCATAAATTTATATCATGTAGGGTTATTTCTATGGTTGTGTTAACCATTCATAAAGGGATCTATGCATATGGTGGATTCTTGATCCTTGTGGAGATAAAGTGGGTCAATTTTGACCTACTATAATCCATAAAATGGGCTATGTAGTATATAGGTCTACATCAAATGATAACTATACGAAAACCAATAATCTTATATTGGTTTTCTACATATAGAATGAACTTATGATCCAAGCATGGAAATGAACTAGATATGTGATTAATGGAAAGGGTCATCATCCTTCAACATGGCCATATTTTTGACAAATATCCATCTAAAATAGATAGGGTCCCATGAGCATGCAAGTTCTATCTTCAGTAGGAGATGGCATGAAAGATTAAGGAAAAGGATCTATTGGTTGGGACTTCTAGCAAAGAGCATTCAATGCATCCTCATAACTTATGGGGACTTTCCCACTTCATAAGTTATGAGAAGTGTCTTGATTGACCAAAAAATGTAAAAAAACATTCATTAGAGAAAAATTTGGTATCTCAAGTTTAATTAATGACCGAGGATGGTGTGTTACCTCTTTAATGGTGTGCTCCCACATTTTTTCTCTCTCTATCTTCTCCTATTTATCCTAGTCTCTTCCCCATTGCAGGGGTTCTCAGTTATTAGAATTTCTCATTATTTTTCTATGACAAGGATACTCATTGATACTCTTTCAAAAGTGTGCTCATTTGATATAGTTAAAACTTGTGAAAATATTATAAGAACTAATTTTTAAAGTAATAATATTGACACTTTGTCTATCTCTTACCCTTGATTAGTGTTTAGTATGTTTGTGTATGGTGAATTTGTGAAGGAAAGTCTTCCTAGTTTACTATCCTTCTGCTTGCCTCTTTGAAGTTATTTTCAATTGAACTTGTAGGTCTATATTAGTGTTCTACTTGGAACCTCTTCTATGAAATATTTATGTAATTAGTGATATTATGAGGTTGTGTGAGCTATATTTACCTTATTCTGATCAATTTTGGGTTAAATCATATATGAGTGTCCATTTTAACTTTGGTGCATCACCCCTTTAGCCTTCTTAAAATCCATTAAACCCTTTCTAACCCTTTTTCTCATCAATTTTAATTAGTTTAGGTGAGAATCAAGAGGAAGTTAGCCTTTTCCAAAGGTTCAACCCCATTATAGGTGACCCAAAACCTAGGGTTGCTCCCATTGTGTAAATAAATTAGATAGATCCTAAATAACTCTCTCCAATGGTGAAAAGTTATCCTAAAATAGGATAAATATTGTATGTTTCATTTTGACCTTATAATTTTATAGCCTAGCAGTAAGGGGAGCTTGTACATCTCTTTGATTCTAGCTAGGAATCCATATCTTTGATATAAATAACTTTAATTCCACTCAATTCCTTGCTCTACTACCAACCAAACATCCATATCCCTAGTAGAGATTGATTGAATCACCTATCCTATATCATTTTTTTAAAACATAGATAAAAATCTTAGGAACCACCATTGACTAGGTGTATGTATAAGATAAACTCTTTTTGGTTAATATGTCCCTGTTAATATGTCTCAAGTTCTATGTTTATTTATTCTCATCTAGGTTTTAGCATGTAGTCATGCATTAAGCATTTGGATATGAAAAATATTTATAAAATTTTCATTATTATATCAGAGTAGATCCTAAAAGCCTAAAAAATCTATTCACCCAATCATAAATTAATTAAGTCACAATACATACCCAATCCTAGATAATATTGTACTATCAAAATAAATTCTTATGAGAACCAATTATGTTTCCTTATATATCACCCCCTTAATTTTATAATATCTTTGTATTTTGGTATATGAAATTGGTCAATTTTCTCTATAACTTTATGTAACTAACTTGGAAAAAATAACAACTAATCAACTAAAATCAAAATGTAGAAAAAAAGAAATCAAATTTTGAAAGTGAGAAATTTAATATATAAAGTAGTAAATATAATCTACTTATATTCTAAATATTTACCTATAGTCAAATATGATGCATCTCCATTTGAAACAACCATGAAGTAGTGCTTCAAGAATTGTCCATTGACTAGAAAAGTGAGTTTATGACCTTGAAGGTATTACAACTAGAAGGAATTTTTACCTATGATTTATCATATTTGATAAGGTACAATTCATAAATGAGTGATATTATCATGTTGTTAATTATTTGCATGTTCTTTATCCCATAAAAGAATTGGGTCTAATATATTAAAGGCCTTGATCTTGGATCTGTTGTTAAATCATTATTGGATAATATCCTGATGTTTATTGAATTCATGAAATACTTTAGTTCGTGCATCTTCTAACTAGATTATCTCAAGTAGTCTAGATTGAAATATTTCCTCTTCACCCATATAGTATAAAATGAATTGGTACATTGGTATATTTGGAGTAATGGGGAAGACCGGTTGTTTTCCATACATCAATAAAAAATGTGAAGCCTTGAGATCTTGCTTGTGTCTGGTTTTGTCTTACCATAGTGCATATTTTAATAATATATTACATTATATGGTTTTTTATTGTGATAAATTATTGATGGCATCCATCAAAAAATATTATACAACTTAGCTTCTCTATTTCCTTGGGAAAAGTGGCTCAAAGAGAGCTTAATTGTGATTTGATTTTCATAGGCCCATATTGTAGATTCAAAGGATTGAAAAGATGGACCATTATCAAAAACTAAGGAAATGGGAGTGCCAAATATGGTCAATATATTTTCTTCTAAAAACATGATGATATTAATTACCCTAGAATTCTTGGTTACTATAAATTCTATCAACCTAGTGTAGTATTCAATAGTTATGAAGACAAAATTATGTCCTACTAAGGAATTTGGGTTTATCACCCTAATGAAATTGAGGCCTCATTGGGAAAAAGGTGTCCATCAATGACTGGTTGCAATGGAATAGAAACATTCATTTCTCTCTTCCCAAATACTTGGAAACCATGGTAGGTCCTAACATGATTATGTGCATCCTTGAAGATTATGAGCCAGTAGTATCCAATGCTTAAAATATTATAAGCTTTAGTATTTCCAAGGGGATGTACACTACCAATATTTTTATGTAGGTTATCCAAGATATCCTTAGGCTCTTATTTTGAAACACATCTTAGATAAAAAAAATTCTATACAAAACTCCATTTTTAATCATGTAATGAGCTGATTTGAGATTAAGTGCTCATATTTTCTCTCTCTTTAGTTCAGTGATGCATGTACCTATGATTTTATAATGGATGATCTATGAGTACCATTCAACCCTAGCTACCTGAGTTTCATTATTTTATTTAATGTTGATGCATGGATTAGTTTCAACAACTAGTTAGATGATTTTTTAACCTCTCACCATTTTATTTGGTCTAATCTCAAGGTCAAAATCTTGAAGTTTGGACATCCACTTTATTCTCCTTTTGACCAACTCATTTTTCCCAAGCTTTAGATTGACAGTTGTATCTAGGGTGATGGTGAATGTATTATTCCCCAAGATATAATGCTTGAAGATTTTGATAGCTTTGATTAAATAATATATCTACTTGTCAATCATGGAGTATTTCATTTTCACATCCTTCAATTTGGTGCTCATGAAGGAAATGGGATGTTCATTATCTTTGACCTTTTGTGTAAGTATTTTAGTATTTTTATGTTCTGAGGTGAAAGAATAAAGATAAAAATATTTATTAAAATCAAGACTAATCATAACTATATTTTGGGTAGTTGCAACCTTGATGTCTTGAAAATATTTCCCAGCCTCAGTTGTCCATTTGATCTTGGCATCTTATTATAGCATAACATTCAATAGTTTGATAATCTCTATAAAACTAGAAATAAATTTCCTTACAAAGTTAACCTTGCCAAATAAAGACTTTATATATTTCTTATTATTGGGTGGAGATAACTTGGAGATGGCTTGGACCCATTTTGGATCAATGTATATCCCTTATTTGGTTATAATATAACCTAGTAAATTTCCTTCAATAACTCTAAATATTATTTTATTTATATTTAGAGAGACTTCATATCTTCTACATCTATCAAATACTTTTTGTAGATGGTCTATTTGATCATTTATTTTTGTTAAAAACATAGTAATGTCATACATGTAGATGATGATACACTTTCTCACCAATCCTTGAAAGTCAAAATACATTAAACTTTATAAGGTAGCTCCCATATTAATTAGGTAAAATAACATCCTTTTATATGTGAAAGTTACCCACTTAGTGGTGAATGTAATAGTCATTGTATCTTCTAATTCAATCAATATTTCATTATAGCCTAAGAATCCATCCAATAAGGACATCATCTAAGATCCACTAACCATTTTAAATACCTCATCCAAAGAGGGTATAGTGTAATTATCTTACTTTGAGGTTTTGTTTAAGTTCCTAAAATCAACACAAAGTCTAATTTTGATGTTCTTCTTTCTGACTTGTATGAGATTAGATACCTAAGTTGAGTTCCTAATTGAGAAAATAATTTTTCCATTCAATAGCTTTTATACTTTAGTTTAAATGAGAGGTCCCAAGATTGGATTCACTAGCCTCTACATTTGCCTGAAAGGCATATGATTTGGCTTCAAGGGAATGGTATGAGTGATGAACCTTAGGTAAAAGATCTTTAGGTCATCATATATCCATGAAATGACATATTTATACTCTAAAATAAATCCTTTCAACATTTATTTTTCAATTTATGTGTAACTCAAACCTACATTCACCAATTGGGTATGTTGGTCAGTTCCTTAAATCAGAATAGAGTCTAATTTGTTTGTTCTTCTTTATAACTAGTTTGATATTAGCTACCTAGGTTGAGTGCCGAATTGGGAAAACAATTTTTCAATAAAATATCTTACGTACTTCAATTTTATGAGATATTATAGCATTAAATTCATTATCCTTTGTATTTGCCTAAAAGTCTTATACTCTCTCTTCAGAGAAATGGTATGAGTGATCACCCTAGGGTCAAATATTTTCAAGTTATAGTATGCCAATTCAATGCATATTTATACTCTATAATAAATCCCTTCAACCTTTTCTTTTCACTTTTTGTGTAACTCATGCCTACATTTACCAATTGGGGATGTTGATTAATTCCTAGGTTCTCTCTCTAATGAAATTAGATTCAGTGGCTTTGAGTTGTTTTTTATTTTGAAGTTGAAAATCCACATCAAAATTTTATTCTAAAGAGACCATACCTAAAGTGATGTAACTCTCTTTTAGTTATATAACACTATCTTCTCCCATGTCCTCAATCTAGATCAAATGTACATCTCCTTCATCTATTATTTGGGCTTCCAAACCTCTAACATTATTAAAGAGTTTCACAATCTAGTGATCATCCTCAAAAACTTTATATTTGTCCACATTATTTATGATATAAGGGAATAAAACTAGTTCCAATGATAACTTCAACATTTTTGACTCTCGAAGTGGTTCCATATTAGCCACCAAGACTGGTAACAAATATGATGTTTGGTTATTATCTCTTGGGATGGATCTAACATTGAAAACTTCAGAGGAATTAATTAGGTCCCAAGATCAGTGTGTGTACTTCTTCAAATAGGTAAATTTTCACTAGTATTTATTTTTGATCTAGTTAACAACTAGTTTCTTTAAACATTTGTACCTACTTAACATTATATTGTAATATAAACTATAAGACTATCATTAGAGATTCATACTCATCTTATTTGTTCATTTAGGGAAAATACAACCTATAATAAGTTAGGAACTATTTACCTTTTATATATGTGAGGGTCATGCTAACCTATAATATTGATTTGATATATTTACATCAAAGTGAAGGGTTCATATTTGAGAAGGACCTTCAAATTCTTATACATGTAATGAGTTTTCTTGTCTAGTATTAAATGTATACACACCTACATGGGAATACATGAAGTCTACTTTCTCATTTTTTGGTCTTATACTCTATAATCAGATGTTTCATCTTTAACTCATGGTCCACTCATATTTGGTTAGATATTCCCTTTTAGGGTAGCCACATGTGTGAAAACATTAGCAGACATATACCCATTTAATGTATTTGACCAATCTTGACTCAATAATAGACCATATGCTTCTAGATTATCCATGACCAAGATGTAAATGGTCTATTTCACACATGGTTGATATGCCAATTGTATGTGTACATTCATTAATTTAATGACACATGGGATGGAATACTTATCCAATTGAAGGCAGACTCTCTTTAACTTATCTAGAGTCAGACCCAACTTTTGGAAGATAGTTTGTGACATCACATTGGCCAAGGAATCAAAGTCACAAAAATAATTATGTATATTAATTTTGAACATTTAGACAATTAGTAGGAATGGTATAACTTCTATATTGTCTTTATACACCATAAAATTTGTATGTGTAGCCTTTGATTTGTCAGATGTTTTCCAAATTGAATCCATAAAAAAAAATTATATTTGCTTAGTGATTTAGGCCAGCTCATGTAGGCTAAGGTTAGACTTGATTTTATTCATATCTTTAATAAAGTTGGGATCTCATCTATGTTATCATCTGGTTCATTATCATCTTATATAAATTAAGAATCATAGGTCTCAAATACACTATTAGTTCTTGGATACCCTAAGCAAGTAGAGAAGAATGGTTTTGTCTGATTTATAGAACATTCTTGTCTATCCATCTCCATATAAAATATTTTAGAGGATTTATAGAACTTAATGTAGTCCATCTCACCATGATGTGAAGTGTTATGTACACAACACTAGTTAGAAAGGGATTCTTCCATGATGGTCATCTCTAGTCCCTTATTAGATGGAAATTATTATTCTTCAATATTTCTAGACTTGTTGAAAGGTCTATTGTATTAATGGAATCTAAAGATGTAATTAGTGTGCTAGCCTCAATGCTCCCCATACATTTTTTCATGATTATAAATTCATTACTCAACATTTTCACCATTCTTTAGATTAATTCCAATTCAATTTTCATAGAATTATAATTGGTACCCTGTGTTATGGTAGTATTAACTGGTATTAATGACTAACTTAGGTTTTTCTAGTTAGGGGCATAATTATTGAGGAAACCTAGGTGATGATTGGGTGGAAATTGGGTTAAAGGTATTAGGGTGTACAAATGGGTCTAGTTTTGGGATACAATATTATAGTTTACATTCAAAATTGAACTAAAAGCTTGGAAAATAGGACCAAGATTGACTATGGCTAAGGATTGTGACTGAGGATTCAATTCCTTATGTATATTGATAGCTTTGAAATAATCCAAAGGTATTAAACTAAAAATGGATTCTTTATGAAGTAAACCATAGTCATGGGGTCTAAGGCTTTTTTATACAACTCTAGCTCCAATGCTTTGTTAGGTTGGTCAGAAATCTCAAGCCTACTATACATATTTTGAAATATATCATTAGAGGCCTGAATTGGCTCATTGGTATCTCATTTCATACTAAAAAAATGTTGATAAATAACACATGAACTAGTGACCTATCCAAATTATATCAAGAAGGTATCTTGGCAATGGGTCTAGGATGTAATGGAACCCTTTGAGATATTCAAAAACTAGTCATAGTATATATGTTGTAAGGTAAATGGAAATAATCTACAATCCACATCTTCATGGGTTATATTCGATATTCCCAAAGTGATTTTAAAGGCTTGGATATGTTATTATATAGTCCTTCCTCCTAAGGTAAAAAAGGAAGTCATATATTTCTCAGGGTTTCTAGGTAAGTCATTAGTAACTCCATCAATGTTGATATCAAAATGTCTAAGCTAGGTAGGAGCCTAAGGGGGACCTTGTGGTTGAGCCCATCAAGAACAATAAAAGATGACATTGTTTTCCTAGAGAGAATGATTGGAATTAGGTTTATCTCCTAATTATCTTGTCATACCTAACTTTCTTATGGGTTTCCAAAGGTAGTAATAGCAATTTATTATCTGAAGTAGACCTTATTAATCTCCTAGGTGATTCTAGTGTAACCCAAGTGATTATTTTTTTTTAAATTTAAGGTAGAGGTGCAACCCTCCTTTTGTCACTAAATCTAGGTACCTGATGATGTGGGTTTTATGCACCTCATAGAGATATTTATGAGGTATCATCTAAATTTGTAGGATTAGTAAAAGGATTTCACTCCAAGGCATGAGTTATAGGATAGTCAATTTTATAACAACATATTAGTGGAATAACAGTGAGCAATATAAATTTTTTACCATATATGGGTCAACTATGGATGTATTTGAATCAACTTAGAGTGGGTGAAAAGATGATGGTTTTATCTAAGGTGGGAAATATTCTCAAAGAAACTCAAAAAGAGGGAAAGGTAGGGCAAAAGAAATCCATGTGGACCACACAAGATGAAAACACTTTAAGACTAGTAATGTAACCTAAGTTTTGACAAAAAAATTAGAATAACAATGCCTATTACAAGTATTTTTATCACACCAACACTCAAACATAGTTAGGATTCAAAAGGAAATAAAATATAGTAAACTTAAACATACAAAATTAAAGGCTATCATATTTGTCATATTGTTATTGCACATATACAAGGGGGATTATAATTATCATGAAAAAATGCATTAAAATATAAAAATAGAATAGTATTTTTTGACTCATTAAAAATATTCATGTACAATTATAATCCATAGAACAAACTCTTAAACTATAAATACAATGTACATGCAAATTAAATAAGCTAAAAACCAAAGTTCTAAGTTGATTAAAACATGCAAATACATAACTATATTTATCAAGATGTTGATGTGGCATCATTGGTTGGAGAAGAGAATGTAATAACTTTATTTGTAACTAAGGTAATTAGTGGAGGCCCCTAAGGGTTGAAAATTAGGCCTTTTGGGGTTTTCAAGACTATAAATCCTAAGAACTATGCCCCTTGTGTTGATGTGGCAATATTGAGAGATAACTATGTGCTTGAAATTTGTCCTAAAGCCACTTATTTATCCTTAATATCTTCAAAAAATTCACTTGTTGCATCAAATTTTTTATTTATGACATCAAAATTGGGTAGAGAAGGTTTGCAGAGTTTGATGGCCTCAGCCATCAAACTTATTTTTTTAACATCTGAGCTCTTGAATTATACCCCTAAAGTTTTATCTCTTTCCACCCTATATTTTTAGCAATTAACCAATTTAAAAACCTCTTCATTTATTCTATATTTGGTTCCTTTAACTTCCTCCTTGAAGTTGTTTGCAACTATCGATATGAGGTTCTCAAAATTCAACCTGTTGACAAGCTCACTAGTAGGAATGACCATGTCAATGACCCTCATATCTCTCCAAATTACTAAGACCTCACTTTCATGCTCATAAAAATATTTTATCATTGTCTTAATTTTATTATACCAATTTATTAAATCATCCCTTCTTATAATTACATAATTTAGGCACCAAGATGCATCCATGCTAGTCATCAGGTTCAACTAGTTGAATGCACTAGTTATAGAACATTGAACTAGGAAATTCAACCTATTTTCTAATTCCTTCATCTAGTGAAAAAACCTGGTGACATTTTCTCTATTAGACTATCATCCTAATCTATAAGTCTTAATATTATTTAGAATGTTTTATAATTTGGTGGCTATTCTCTGTATATCATAAATTATTTCATAAGTAGCTTGTATGGTTTGTCACTATTATAAATTTTTTAATACTTCCTCTTTTCTCTCATAATTTTCCTTCATGGAAGCTCCAATATAATCGATAAAATTAGATAAATTAGTGGAATCATTGAGATTATTATTTGGCTTCTTCGATAAGGGGAACAAGTTATCCCTTTGTTCAAATTCCACTTTCTCCCTAGTATTCAAACTAAAATATTTCCTCTTCCTCACCCTCTATATAGTCCCACTCTTCTTATAAAACTAGGTAGAGACTTCAATAAACTCTATGAGAACTAAATTATGTCTCTCATCCCTTGCACTCTGCATCTCCTTTATGCATTGGGGAACCATGATTTCCCCTTTTTCTTCATTCAAACCATCATATTGGGATACATATGGTAGAGGAGTCATTGGAATGGGATTTTTTATTTGGGGTTCTAATGATGCACTTATTTGGATTAATAATTGGATAGGTGGGTAAACAACTCTCTCCCATGCTGGTGGTTCCCTTATTGGGGTGGCTTCATCTATAAATTTAGTTATTTTGGGGGTCCTTTCCATAGTAATGGTATTCGATGACATGAGTGATGATTGGGGCATTGGGATCTCTAATTAGGTTAAATGTGTCATGTGTAATATCCCCAAGAAGGATATCATTAAATTTAAATGAGGAAATCATTGTCAAGGGAATCGCTATAATTAAGAGGAGTGTTACAATTTATTAAGTAATCACCATTATGTAATATTCCAAACAAAAATTAATTAAGTACCAAAATAAATATTAGTCCTTAAATGACTTTAAATAATTATTAATTAATTAATTAATTAATTAATAGTTAGCATTCATTTTATGAAAAGTCATAATCCTTGACGAAGACATGATTTTTGGTGGAACACTATGAAGGTATTTATATTCAACATTTGGTGATAAGGAAAGGCATCTAATCCAATTCATTCAAACATGTAATTTTATAAAACCATCAATAAGGATATTAAGGATGTAACCCATTAATTACAAATGTGATATCAAGGATATAAACCCTTGTTATCAAATATCCCAAGGATGAAACCCATTATGGATTAAATACTTTATCATTCAAAAAATTTGAATTAAAATTCATGTTATTATATAAATTTTTATTTTATAAAATATTATTTTAAAAAGGAATTTTGAGAAAACCAAATTAATGTAAAATATTCCAATTTGGAATACTATAGTGGTATCTTAGATATTCTTCTTTCTAGCCTATGAACCATGGGGTCACTGCATAAGGAAATTATTGACAGTTTCAAGTTGTAAAACATCCTTTTAGTAGAGATTAAAAATAAATATCTTTTTCAAAAAAATTGGAGTTGAAAGAGTCATGGAATGGAAATAGACACTATGAGGAAGATGAGTTCATGAATCATAGTTATGGCAGTGAGATGGAAGAAAATTGGAAAGAGGATGAAAGTTACATTCCAAAAAAATTCCAAATAAGTATTCTTCACGATTTAGATAATAATAATCTTAATAAATGTTAGAAAATAACTAAAATAGTAGCTAACAATGCTAATCTTAACCATAACAATAAGTACTCCTATGAAGTGGTTGATACTAAATATAGTGATTTTGATAAGCTTAAGAGTAGGTCTAAGAAGATAAAGGAAGCTACTTTGTCATCATTGTCTTGTCCCAAAAATGTGTCAGACATAACATTTGATAGTGTTCAATTGTCTTTGGATTAAATATGTGGGTATAAATAAAAAAATACTACACCACAAATTAATATGTGTTCTATACAAAGTAATAAAGATAAGGAAAGCAATAAATGCCTATAAATAGAGTGGGAAAACTAGGTTCTTGGTTGTGTCATGGGAATTTTAGATTGAATTCCAATGAATTTCAAGTCAAATCCTAGTTTATTTCATATTTATGATGAATCTAAATCATCATGGTATAATTACAAGAACAGATATGTGCCTTATAAACATATGTCTATTGAAAAACTGGTGAATGATGTATTGGCACTTGTCTTTAGCAATGAGACTATTTTAAGTGAAGAAGTTAGTTTTGAGTTGGATAAGGGAGAACACAGTAACTCACACATTAATTATCAATCTAGGCTACTTGATTTTAGTAGTGATGAGGACCATTCATTGCCTTCTCAAATTTTATTTTCTTTTCAATATCCAATAACTAATGGTTAGACCTTGCTAACCAAAAAATTGAGAGGCCTTAAGTCAGGAGATGATGATCATAATGATTATAAATAAATGGATTAGCCTAGAATAAAATAATTCTTGGAAATTTATTATTTGATATCTAAAGATAATATTCAACCAATAAAATCATGTTATACCATATATCATAAGAAAAATCATTTAGTTAAAAATAGATCTCTATGAATGGATTAGGAAATTAAGTCATTCAAAGATAAGTATAAACAAATAATTAGTGATGTTGATAATATCTCTTTCTATGATAAATAATATATGCTTCTTAAATATTCATGGTTGTGTCTTATGGATTCATGTATCCACATCAATATAAATTTAGAATAAATGGTAAAGAAGTGAGGATCATCTATGAAATCCAAGATAATTGGGAAAATTTAATAAGTATTGATTATGGTAGGGGTAGTTATAGTAACAATAAAAAAGTTTCATACAAGCTTACAAATATTTTTTTAGGATCTATATTAATAACTCTAACCAGAAATATGAGGAATCATAATGGGTCAACTGAGGAAGAGACCCTTGATAGAAAACAAAACATGTTTCAAGGTAAATGTAAGGGTGTCATGACCATAAATAGTATAGTTATTAGAAATATTAGAGAGCACAAATTTTACACAAAATGATTATATAAATTTTGGAATTAAACATGACTTTTCCCTCAATGTGGAAGAATTTTCTCCATTACTATTATATTCTAGAAAGAGAAGGAGACTCAAAACTGATCAAATTATTGAAAATGGTTATGAAGATAGTAAAAATATGAAAAGATTACATTTTTTGGAAGATATTATCAAATACCGTGAGTATATTGATAATTACCAACCAAGTTGCCTCAATATTGTGTTCACATGGTACTCTGATAAACATAAAGTGTCTCACATTGTTTTTGGAATGAGAAATTAGTTTGAAGTCTTATTCCAAATTCCAAATACTAATGTGGGAAAGAAGATAGGTGATTATTATAGAAAAGGTTTCTCTTACTTGAGATGAACCTTATTTTCTATGTGCATAATTCAAAATTATGTTTTAATAGTAATAGACAATTATACTCATAGAATAGAGTACATGGATAGGAAAGCTATGCCCAGGTTAGTCATAGTTACAAACATAGTGGTATATAATTTTTTGAGGGAATTTGATAAACAAGATAAGATTTATCAAGAGAATGCTTCTATAGAAATAGAACATCTTCATTAAAAATAACATATCCATTCTCATGTTGAGATTTAAAAAGATGATAATAAAAATGAGATCCACATTTTATCTAATGTAGGAAGAGTTTTGAGGCCTTTCCGTATAGTTTAAAAAAAATTATGTATACCTAAACAATAGTTTGAAATTTTTAAAAAAGGTCATAACCCTTTTAAGTATCTTATGCAAAAGGGTATCATAGAAATATTTGATGTTATAGATTATGCAGAAATAGAATTTTCATAGGAGAGAGATGCTAAAAGTGCTCACCTAAATACATAATAGGAGATGGATTTTAAGGGAAGAATCCTTTCACACAATACTTATACAGTTGATTACAAGCATTGTTGGAAGTGAAATACATCAAAAATTAATTTTCTTGAGACATACTCAAGATCCATAGGAAAGAATATTCTACTATGTGCTTAGTTATGTACTACAGAGTAGTAATGAAGAGGTAAAAATGTGCATGCTTCATGATCTTCAAGAGTTAATTTAACTATTTTTACACTACTATAAATAAGATATACTAGAGGATTTTCTTGTACTATTTGATTTTACTATCAAGTTGGATTTAAATGAGAAACAAAAAAAGGCACTTGACATCCTAATTTACAATTTATTATAGACATGAAATTTTGGGAAGGGAGATATGTAATATCCCTAAGAAGGAGATCATTGAATTTAAATGAAAAAATTGTTGTCAAAGATAAATTGTTGTCAAGGAAATAATTGTCAAGGGAATCGCTATAATTAAGAGTATTGAAATTTGTTAAGGAATAACTATAGTGTAATATTTAAAATATAAATTAATTAAGGGAACACTTGAATAAATATAAATCCTTAAACAAAATTAATTAAATAGTATTTAGCATTCATTTTACAAAAGGCCACAATCCTTGGCAAAGACATGACATTTGGTGGAACACTATGAAGGTATTTATATTCAACATTTGGTGAGAAGGAAAGGCATACAATCCAATTCATTCAAACATGTAATTTTGTATCAACAAGGATCTTAAGGATGTAACCCCTTAATTACAAATTTGATCTCAAGGATAGAAACCCTTGTTATCAAATAGCCCAAGGATGAAACCCCTTATGGATTAAATACTTTATCATTCAAAAATTCTAATTTAAAACTCATTTTATTATATAAATTTTATTTTATAAAATATTACTTTAAAAAGGAATTCTGAGAAAACCAAATTAATGTAAAATATTCTAATTTGGAATACTACATCCTAGGGACTAGTAGAAATTTAGGGTTATATGCATAAACATTAACCTTTCTTTGAAAATGAACACCTTTCCTTAGGTTTTTTGTTTTTTTATAGTAAGAAAGAATAGATGAATCAATAGAAGAACTAGACATAAAACTTCCAGGAATAGTTGGAGATAAATTTGTAGTTAGAATTTATATACTGATAACAGATAAAACAATGGGTGAAACTACCTTATTAATGCTTTGGATCTAATCACCTATGAATAATTATTGATCTAAGGTGTCAAATATGGTTTCTTCCACCTATTGGCTTCCAATACTAATGGATTTTGATTTCTATAATTCAACCTCTTCAACCTCTAAAAGTGTCTCTTCACTCATTCTTGGTTCTTATCCCTTTACTTCTTCCACATCCTCTTCCTCATCATTATCTGGGTACTCAAATAAAGATATTACTTGTTTAGGATCTTCATCCTCTATTTGTTTTTCTTCTTTTACATTCTCTTCCTCTACTTCTTATTCTTGAAGAGAATATTTTAAAGTGTGAATACCAAGTGATGACATTTATTCTAGATTATTTACCCCAGAACAAGTGGAGTAGTCCCTAGGTTTCCTCTAATAAGTGAAGATAGGGGGAATGAAAAATGGATGAGATGGTGAAATAACTTCAAGAACATTAGTGGTGGAAGGCATAACTAAAGATGATGGTGAAGGAACATTCAATGTGACAATGGTGGTGGGAGAAAAGGTGATTGGATTTGGTATGGTAGGGGGAGCTTGAGGAGATGTCTCCTCACTAATGGTTTTTGAGGGTGGTGATATTACTAGAGGAGACTTATGATAATTATGAGTTGTTGTAAAATATAGACAAAAATCTTGAAGAAATTGAAGGAGTCTAACCTAAATAACTATTTTAAGATGTGGCAGTGATGTCATTATAAAAGTGTTATCTTATGTTCCCCTAAAGGAACTGTAGATTTTTTTTTGGTGTGGCCATTCCCAAATCTTGAATAGTATCATCTACAAATGTAGAGGGAACTCAAGAAAATTGTGTGATAGTAATAGTGGTGATGTTCATGTGCCCTCTATCTTGATGTCTATAACATCAAGGTAATACTAATAGTCCACCATTTTTTTAAGGGTTTTTATTATATTGTTATACAACATAGGCATCAGAGTACCATGAATTTCATGGAACACTTGAGGATACACCTCATGACATATCCTTCATATTTCATTTTTATACATGTATATGAACATAAAATAATGATCTTCTCTAATCCTATTTTTCAAGTATTTGGTTTATGGTTGTCATATTTTCCCATGGGTCTTATAAATAATGCCTAATACTACATCTAGTAAATAATACATCATATATAAACCACCATCATTTGGACTTTGATTATGATAAAACATTTGTGTCTTTAACTTGACACTTGAGATATCTCCCAAGGTGATTATTTTTTCAAATGTCAAAATAAAGTCCAAAAACATGACCCACTTGACTTGTACATATGAAATTTTAGAAAACCCATATAATTGGTTTGGGAGAGCCATAGTTCTCCTAATTCCAATCTAAACTTGATAATACAATTGGATGAAATATAGCCTTTTAGATTCATCCTTTGGCCCTTAACCAAACATTGATTTAACTTTCCTTCTATGATATTTTTCTCGAGAAAAACATTGGCTAAGACTTGGTTATATATGGCCTTAGGAACTATAAATATAATATGCCTTTAAAATTCCCTATTATATATATAGGTGACTATGTTTTTGATTTTAATAATGTGAAAACAATCCCTAGAACATGTTCCATTCATAAATAATTTTATTAATAGGTATATGTAAAGCATTACCTCTAGTTTTTATACTCATTAGTGGAGGCCTTGCACTTTAATAGGCATCAACTCATATATGTACTTATTCTCATATGAATAAATTTGGTCTTGAGTAGAATATGAAACCATAGATTCCACTTAATCACATAACACTGAGTAGTGAAGGAATTTGAAATCCAGGGAACTTTTTTCAAAAATGGTATCTATATATTATTACCACCCAATGAATGATTATTCATAAGGAACTGGAGGATGGCCATACTTTAAAGAGGAGGCCATTATTTCAAATATAATTCTATAATTCCTATTATAGATTAGATGGTTCACTCTTCACTTATTTACTAGGAAAAATAAGGATTTCTAGATGAATGAGATCTTGAAAATGTTATATTTGATAAATATTATAATGGCAAAATGGATATCTTCCATGTAGATTTTTCATATATTGATCCCAAGCCTGAGTCTTGAATGTATTCATGTGTCATCAATGTAGGGTAATGAACCTGTGATTTAATTCCTAATTTAATTTAATTACACTAGTCAACTTTGGTGGGTTCACTTATTTTTTAAATGGTGACATTTCATTAATTTATGTGTCTATTCATCCCCTTTGAGACATATGCCACTTATTCATTCACTAGCTCTTTTGATTTGTTATCAACCTTCTTTATGTTTACCTTGATCATTTAATACTTATTTAAATGGCTCATTATATTTGTAGTTATATTTCATATGCTTTGATGCTTTGAGTTAATTTAATTAAGCCACATGGAGTAATCTCAGTCCTAAAAAAAGTCTAAAGGTTAAAGTCATGGCCAATTGTAATATTTAAACTATGTATATCTTGGAAGGCTCTAGCTAATAGAATGCTGACACATGGCATGATCTTAGAGAGATGGAGGCTCAAACTTAGAGCCATGGGGATATTAGACTTTATACCTTTCTTTCATACTTACAAAGTTGTGTTTGGATGAAAATATGCCAATGTCACCCATTAAGAGTTTTGAAGGTTAAAACCATTATACTATAGACCATTTGACTATGTTAATCCTTTTGAGGTAATAATTGATGAAAATCCACCAAATGTCAAATGCTCAGATCCTAAAAGCTCAAAACCATTAAGCTCTATAAATTCAAGGCTATTACACTAATTGATAATTATGTAAAGTCTCTATGTTCTCAAGTTCATAAGAATACACCATGTGGCATGTTTTTAAATCTTGGGGATTCTAAACACTTATAATTTTATTTGAATCTTGAAGGCTCTGTTAACACCATAATGCCACCTATTAATGTTTAGAAGATCAGGGTCTATTTTAATACTTAGAAACTTTTGAGAAAGATGAAGGCTTCAGGATATGTGATAGTACCACCTATCACAATCTCATGAAATAAATGTGAGGCCTGATCATTGGTGAATAAAAATTATTTAGCCAATGGTCTTACAAGCATAGATAACACATAGGAACACTAGGACAAAATATATTAATTTTTTTAGTCATCAAATCAAAGTGTCAATTTGGAAGAGACTTTATGAAAACCTAATATTCAAAATAAATTAAAGTTCATTAATCAAGATTTGATTTTCATGATTTAGGTTTCTATAACTTTAGACTCATGGAAGTAGAATTAGACTTTGCATGAATAACATCATATTATGGACATACAAGGTTTATGTGCCCCTTAACTAGAGGTTTCTAACAATGAGGGTCCCCATTTGAAATTTTAAAATAGGTTGTGTGTGTGTGTGTGTGTGTGTGTGTGTGTGTGTATGTGTGTGTGTGTGTGTGTGTGTGTGTGTGTGTGTGTGTGTGTGTGTGTGTGTGTGTGTGTGTGTGTGTGTGTGTGTGTGTGTGTGTGTTTGTGTGTGTGTGTGTGTGTGTGTGTGTGTTTGTGTGTGTGTGTGTGTGTGTGTGTGTGTGTGTGTGTGTGTGTGTGTGTGTGTGTGTGTGTGTGTGTGTGTGTGTGTGTGCGCGCGCGCGCGCGCGTGCATGTGTGTGTGTGTGTGTGTGTATGTGAAAAAAATGATAAGTCAAGAATGGAATCAAGCCTTCATGATTTAAGTTTTTATCTTTACATGTTTTGACATGAATGATTTAAAATGAGAAAAGACTTAGTTTTTTTCAAGTAGTCAAAAAATTTGTACAACTGAGAATTTAAAAAATTATCAAAGACTTCATAAAGTTTATATAAGTTTTGGTCTTTGGGAATTTTTTTGAGAAAAGTCAGAACTTTCGTTCTGAACAAAAATTTTGAAAGCTAACTTTAAAACAAAATTTGAGACCAAAACACAAGTTGTGAAGGTTTACATCTTTGCCTAGAGCGATGTGTCACTTTTTGGCTCAATGGGACTTAGTTGTTTCTTTTTGAAGGTTTCTTGGTTCCATGTGTTGAAATCTCAAGAGTCTCAAACCATTCTAAAAGGCTTTTTAAGACTTAGTCAATTTATTGAAAAATTTACTCGATGGGTCTCCACATCAAAAAATTAGTGGGTAAGTGAGTTGATGGGATGCTTCCACGTATCTTAATCCTGATGACTTGGCAATCTAAAACTATCTGTACAATTTCAAAACCCTCTTGGCTATAGGGTTGGTAGGATGATGCCACCTAGTGAAATCCTATTGATTTACAACCCCAGTGTGGTCTTTGCAAGTCCAATAGTGTGTCAAAGTAGTAGGTGAGTGGGACAATACCACATGGAAAAATCCTACTTCACCATATAGATAACAATCAACATTATATTTGAAGTTAAGATCTCATAAATGAATGCCTTTTAGACCTATCACTTCTTAGACTTAGCTAGGTTCTTAGGGTGTCAAATTTTTTAGAGCTTGTAGAAATTGGAACCAATGATATTACTCCACATGGAAAGCATTAGTCAGCCTATTAGACCCCATGGATCTATATGTCAATAGAAAAAAGATAGTTAACAAGACTAGAGTAAGCTTGAGAATCTACAAAATTTCAAGTACATGGGACTTAAGGGTACTCTTTTTAGCACAAAAATGATATAGAAGTTTGCCCATCCATGATCTCTCTACCAATTGTAAAAAAATTTTGACCATGTAGACACTTGTACTATTAGATCTTATGACTTTGAATGAATAATAGAGTTAATTTTTCCTTATCATATATTTGTATCTTGTGTGAATTCATGGGATTATTGATCTTATAATCTTAATAAGTTGATTTCTCATTGATTTGTTATCTAATTCCCTCACCTTTATGTAGGAGAATATTCATTTATAGGTTATAATTTGTGTGATATCAAGTTCATATAGTGTTTAGTTGTATATTTTCACCATTTGAGCCCCCATAAATCCATTTGATAACCCTTATAAGTGTTTTCATGAGCTTGTTGACTCTTTTGATCTCAAGTCAAATTAGGTCAACCCACTATATATTCAAAAATTTTATAGGGATATCCTAGGTTAGAAATGTGTACCATGGTCTTAATTAGGTCAACATTATGTTTTACACTTTTCATATTTGTCTCAGTTTGTCCTAGGTCATTCTAAGGTCACATTTTAAGTCATTTAATGAGATTGTACATTTTTCATAAGAATAAAAGTGTTCCAAAAACATATTCAACATCCCACATGTCATAATATGTTAGGGAACCCATTTTGAGACTGACAAACTATAAATGCAATGTTCTAAGAATATCAGGTAGTTTTATGTGGTTTTAGGAAGCTATACAACTTGTACAGTAGTTTGGGAATATGGGAAGAATTAAAAATTGCCTCTTCAGATCCCCACAATCTAATTCCATGCTGGGGTAACCTTGATAGGTATAAAAATGAGAAAAACTCACCTTTCTTTCCCATCTCTCTCCTAGATAAGTAAAAAAGGTTAATCAGTCCTCCTTTGGTACAGACATGAGGAGGTGAGTTATATAAAATGCCTTTGGTGGGTGATATTAATCTCTTTTTATTTCCAATTCATGGTAATATTCATAGGTTTTGTTATTTGTGCTTCATGAACCATTGCTAATAAAGTTGGCTTCTTAAAATTGCTTGCACACACCTGTTAATTCATGTTTCCTTCTCTGTTTGGATTGGTCTGAGAAATACAAGTGTTTTACATGATATTGAAGAGTGTGAACATCCTTATCATATTATTATTAGTCTATTTTACATGTGTGGTGTGAATAATATAGGCATAAACATCTTATTTTACTATTAGAAGATTCTACTTAGTCTACAGACAATGTTCTATCAATTGCAGAGGCTTATCTCCCTATTTTGGTCTTCAAAACAAGGGTAATGAAAGGTGATATCTTCTTTCCAATTTATTATGACATGATGATCAATTTTTAATTTTAGGTTTGAGTCTCAAGAGTATCACTTAGTGAATTTAATGGCCTAACACATAATCATAGTCAAGTTTCCTTATGACTACCACCTATAGTCAAGTGAAGTTAAGCCTTGAACAATCATGGTGATGAGACAAGAAGAAATAAAGATTATGAGAAGACTCCAAAATAGTAAATAATAATGTTTAATTATTCAAGGAGGTTTAATATTGGTTGTGAGAAACAATTATTAGTAAATAGTCATATAATGTCTTCACCAATAGGTAGTATCCATCAATGACTAGAATTCAATCTGGAGAGGTCTAAGTAATGTTGAATGGTAGGTGTTTGATATCATTTAAAACATTTAATCATGTTTGATAATGTATAGAGAATCATGGTGAAAATTATTAGTTCCTTATGTGAATTCAAACTTGAGTTCAATGTGTGCAAGTTAGGAAAGTTATATTTTAGATAATTTACCTTAACTTCTCTGAATCACATTTTGCTCATACACTATGACATCTCATGGTGAAGAGCCTTGAATTCTTGATAGGAATAATTGTTTCCATCTTGTTACCCAATACTAAGATAAATGTATTAACATATAAAGGTGGTTACTTTATCAATAAAAAATTATGTTTGAATGGTTTCTAACTTAGACAAGTTCTAACCTGAAACACTTAGTAAAACACTATGTTGAGATGACTAAAAGCAACCCAACTTACAATGACCTATAGTGGTGAGTGAGACTATGGTCTCTAGGCATGAGAAGATCTCACATAGGTGTGGAATTACTTTAATGAACTCAATATAAGTCAAGTAAGGTGAAGTTTTTTATGCCTATTTTTCATACCTCTAAAACTAATACTCTTATATTCCATAAAGATGACCTAGTCATAAAATCTAAACTATGGTCGGGGATCTAAGCTAATTATTAATATTATGAAAATGCATGTCTTTAATCAAATGAATTGGTTAATTATTTGTTTATGAATTTTTATCTATATTATAGTGGTTTCAAAAAGCATTTATGGTTTAATGAATAAAATTTTCATATATATTATCATTATCAATGTTTGTTTTCAGCCAAGAGGGTTCAATTCAAAGAATTAATCAAATTGCATTCAAGTGAAGTTTTAGTTATAGTATTCTCACTTTGAAAAAGAAATTTTTACTATGATTTATCATAATTGAAAAATATTATATTGAATGGTTATAATGGTTCTCAAACCTTTGTCATTCACAATTCAATTTCAATTACACAATGTTTTAGATTAAGGTAAAAACAAGTTTTGAAGGGACCACAAAACCCTTAACAAAAGGAGAAAGATAAAATAGAAACGTCCACAGGCAAGCCTAAAGCCTACTTCACCAAAGTAACAAAACCAATAAACAAAGATCTGAAGCTACCAAACGAACAACCAATTACACAATGTTGATGTTATAGTTGTGTAATAATAAATTTGGTTTAGAGTCTAAAATGTTATGATTGTAAAAGATTATTATGATTCTAAAATGATTATAAGTTTTAAATCCTAAATACTTTCTTATGCTAAATTTCCTAATTTAAATCTTATTTATCCTAAGTTGTTAATGTGATATGTTAAGACCTATCAGGACTCTAAAATGACCAAGGGTGATGATTTTAATTCAAAGTTCTAGTCGAATTAAAAAATATTAACATTGGTATCTTGAGGCACAAAGGTTTTAATTGGGAATAAGGTGATGGTTTTATTTTAAATGTCTTTTTTAAAATTAAACCATACTTAATATTACACATTCTTAGTGTCCATGTTAATATGATTCGAGTCCAATTTGGTAGTCTAAGTTGGTATCTAGGTGGCAATTTGGTAGAGTGGTTTAAATGTGAAATGTGAGTAAAGGCTTCGAGATATTGATGAGATAAAAGGTGGTTCAAAGGCATTTAATTCAATGTGTACATGCCTTGGTTTACATAAATTGGTTTTGGTTTTATAAAGCATTATGGTTGTGACTAAATTGGAAACATTTCTAAATGAGTTATTAGTCTACTAAGTTGATTCCCTTGAATTAAGTAACCAATAACATGTGTGCACATAGACACAAGAATTTAAGCTAGGTTTTTTGGTTACAAATTGCTTTATTTATTTTTGTTGGTCATTTTTCAAATCTTGCCTATAGAATTGACACTCTATTGGATTGGATTTTGAGATTTTCTTGAGGAAATTATAGATATAAAATTACAGGAAAGTTTAAACAGGTACATACATGATGAAAATGAATAATTTTTCATGAAGTAATGTTGTGTTTAGAGTTTGCATGATATGATTTTAGATAAAATTTGGGTGATATAATTGTTTGTTAAATATTTTTTAATCCATAAAATATTGATGATTAAATGGTTTTATTTATTGATATAAACCTTTCATCTTGGTTTTCAAGTTAACACTAGAAAATATTAAAGATTGTCAGTTTTTTAAAATGAATAATGGAGATTTCTTGCATTTATGCATGTTTCGGTTTTGGTTTTAGTATTGATATTATGTTATAGTGGTAGTTTTTATTCATATTTTGTATTTCAAAACTACATTTTCATGCATACATAGGGTTTTGAAGGAGTTACATATAATCATTTTTATGGAAATATCATGTATTTGAACTATGTCTAAGATGATTTTTGAAGATATATTGTGAGCATGTAATATTTTGGTTCTAGTTTTGTATTAGTTGATATTATTATAGTGATAAATTTTGTTCATATTTTGTATTTTGAAGATTTAGTTTCATGTATACATGGGTTTATATCAATGAAGTTAGGATAAGATCTTCATATTCATTTGATGAAAATATGAATGAATTTGAAAGGCCAAAGTATACTATGTGAAAATCTTGTTGAAATATTTTGATAAGACAAAGAGGTTGCATGTAATATATATAGTCTTCTAAATTTAGGGGGTTCTTTTCAAAGACATTAATATATTTTTCTGGGTTTTTATATCAAGTCATAAATATTTGAAAAATGGTAAGAATTGGTCAATACTTTTGGAAAAATAATGATATATGGATTTTCTGAGTTCTAAGAGGATTATAACCCTATCAAAAACTATGACATTGAATGGTTCTATTATGATATTCTGGTCATATTAGTTTTTGAGTTGTGGTTTCAAAATGGTTGAAAATTTAATGTTTGAGAATGGTTTTCTCACAAAATTCTAAGTATAATATTTTGCTAAAGATTTGACATACATAATGAAATGACATGCAATATGTAATTTTATGGGTTTTATTTCAAAGTCATGAATATATATAGATCAGTAAGGATGGTTGATAGTTTCAAAAAGACATGATAAGTTGATTCTTAGTTTTATAATTATGATTTGGAAAGGATAGAATTATTTAAAGCTTATATTTTATGGAAGGCTTATGATGAATATATTTTGATGTTTGTATTCTATGTCAATTTGGGAAATACATGCATTTTACATAATGGAGTTTCTATTGATTTTTCATTGAAATATTATGGATTATTATCAAAAATATATACAATTATAGTTATGGATAATACATATATTGTATATTTGTCATAAGACAAATGTGTATTAAGAATTGAATGCTATATGGGCAATAAAATTATGAAGTATATAATTTTATTATTATGTTTTCATTTTTATTTAAAGGGACATGACACATTTAAATGTTTTTTACAAATGGTTCAGTTTTAGATAGTTGAAATTCCTTATTTATTCTATTGATATAGGTGGAAATTTTCATAAAGTGATTAAAGGTTAGAAATATAGAGGTATAGTTTCATTTCCATAATTGATGCATTCTTTTTGATACTCAATCATATAATAATATATTTGAAACTACATATAGGATGTCAAGTTGGGACCAACTTGGTTCAAGTAGGGATAATGATAGTAGAGGCTTGGTAAGAAATAAAAATTCTTGCAATATGAATCAAGAGGCATCAAATAACTAATTTCATAAAGGGGATTTCAAGGCTTGAAGGTATGGATCTAGGTATGCCAGTAGAGGACCCATAATGTTTATCCATTTTGATGCCACTGACCTTAAATTTTGAAATGTGTTGAATAATTTAACCTTTGATCCTACAAATAATAGAGGTAATAGAGGTTTTCATGGCCATATATTTGGATCTAGATCTCATTCCTAAAGCAATTATTCCTATCAGTTATAGAATAATTCAAACTAGTTACCTATTTAATCACCCAACCAAGAAAGAGCCCATGATGTTAATGAACCAACATAGTTAGATAATGATATAGCCCATGCAATGAATTTTGTGAATATTGCCTTGCCTTCTTGTTCTAATGAGACTACACCACGTCAAAAATGCCTATTAGAGGGTGCAAGAAGCTAAGTTTTGAAAAGCCACTTTTTATAATTCATCCAACCACTTCAAAAATGCATTCAATCAGTTATGATGAATCAAATACTTTGAGAAAAATTAGAGTTATGAAGTGTGTTAAGCTGGAGGTAGATGAATTTGAAAGTGATTTAGGAATGAAACTAGTTTAGTTTCCTATAGTTAAAATGGAATATAATAAGTGTTTGAATGAACACAAAAAAGTAATGATAGAAGTTTTATCTGATTCTAATAATTTTTGGTTATCAGAAAGATAAATTTTCATTTCAAAGTTGAACTTTTAAATTGTTAATACTTAAGTACATTTCAGATTTTGATAATTTCATTATAATATTTTAAAAGTACAATAGACTTTTTAAATTTTGATATATATAACATGCCTAAGTAATTTTTATTATATGCATTGTAGAATTAATATAGATAAGGATATCATTAAACTTTGTTTTATATAATTATTTATTGAAATATATATTTGTTATTATTATTAATTTATTGAAGGGTCCCCACCCATTAGGAAATACTAGGTCTATATTCAAATAATTGATCTCTTAAGACTTTATATTATTAAATAAACCTTAGCTAATAACTGTCAATATTAAAAGTCCATTATTTAAGTTAACAAGTAAATAAATAAGGTTAGTCACAACTTATTTTTGAAATAATTTTGAAGTATAAAAGGAGATAAAGGATGCATTTGAAGTGGAGAAACAACACAGGCATTAAAGACTTATACATTATAAAGTCAATCATTTATCTCTCTCTTTTATGGAACTTCTCTAAGTTGACATGAATTTTTGTAGATAGACCAATCATACTTTATCTAAGAGTTGAGTATATTTCTTAGGAAATGTAGGTATAACTAGTTTTATATTATCATTTATAACAAATTATTTGAAGTTTGTCAAGTTTAACATCTTTCGATGATTGTTTCTTGAATTTCTATATATATAATATGAGTATTCAACCTAAATAATAATGAAAAATTCATTATTTGTGACATTTAATTGATCTATTTGATTGTAAAAGTTATATTTTTAAGATATTTTGTAAAGAATATGTTGGTTTCTCAAATAAAATTGATCTATTTTGCTAAGATGACTCTCTTTGTTGAGACTCACATGTTTTATTTATATTGTATTTTATTTTATTTTGACTTTGAATTGTAATTTAGTTTAAATTTAATTTTAGTTTAATATCTAAGTGATCTAATTTCTTTCTACTTTATTTAATTTTAATATACTTTGCCTTTAATTTACTTTTTATTTCTAATTTTTTTATTTAAGTTAGGTTTCTTAAGCTAGTTTTCTGTCTTAGGTTTAGGTAAGTTTTAGATTAGTTTTGTTTACACTCTAGATTAGTTTAGATTATATTTTTTAAAGTTTTATTAAATAGTTTTTCATCTTTTATTTATTGGTTACTATTTTGTTTGTTTATCTTCTATGTTTGTTAAGTTCTTTTTAGTTACTTGCCTTATAGAAGATCTATTCTTATTTGATTTATCTTAATTCTATTTTACCTTTATACTTTTGGTTTATTATTTTATGTTATTTAGAAGTTATTACAATAAAGCAATAAATTTCTTTGAAAATATATTATATTATTAAATCATATTTCTTTCCTTCAAGAGATTGTCTTGTCATAGGATTTCTTTATCAGATAGGATAGATTACATTTTTATATCTAAACTGATTCACTATTTGATAAGTAGATTTTTGAATAATAATGAAATATGTTATATTCAATAGCTTATTTTTTATTTCTCAAAACATTTTAAAAACCATTTCATCTTTAAGATCATAATTGAACCTTTAGAACTTTATTATTAGATTGGTATGATTCTAACTCAACCTTCATGATAAGCAAATGGGTTGATTAGTTGATAGAACATTTTTCATCATCAATAAATTTGATGACTCTATTGGGAAGTTTTCAAAAAAAAAAATTTATTTAAATCTATATTTTCTTCTTGCTCATCGTACTTGGAGGACAACCTCATATTATCCAACCTATAATTGATATTTATGATGATCAACTTAATGTTGATTTTAGCTTAACTCATTATGCATGGTATAATCACCCTTATAATATTTAGCATGTCATACAAGTCATTAACAAAGAAGAAGAAGAAATTGTAGAATTTGAAATAGATTGGTATTCTAATCTTATGAAACTCAATAAGACATTTTAAATATAGATAGATAAATTTGGGAAGATAGATCCAGAGTTTTAGCTACTAATCCTAGACCTAGAACTCATTTTATTTTTTATTCTCATCTGTTTGATGGTTTATTTATGCCCTCTAAACCTATTAATATAAATATATAATTAAATCAAGTTAATTAGGTTCAATATAATCAACTAGCTTAGATAAAAGAGACTATTAAAATATTCAATGGGAGATCAAGTAGAATAGAGGATATAGGAAATGATTTGAGGTCTACAAGACAATAGATATTAGGATGATCTCACTGAAGATGAATCTAGTTCTAAAGCTGAAGTATAACAAAAAATAACTTTAAATTTATGGATTTCTAGAAATCCACTTAATATTGTAAATCATCTAGGTAAGTTACCTTCTCTTAGGAGTAAATATACCAAAATTTATTGGAGCTTCTGGGGAATCTTGGGAAGATCATTTCGATGCATTTAAGTTGTTTTGTGCTACTCTTTGTATAACAAGTACAAATATTGTTTTAAGTATTTTTAATCAAACACTTGAAAGGAAAGCTTATCAAGATTTTGTTAGTTTACTAGCTAAAGTTATCAGTACTTAGAAAGATATTAAAGATTGGATAAAATTACCTTTTATAAAAGCTAAAGAAGATCTATACCTATTCAATGATCTTGTTAATTTTTCACTTGATCCAAGTGAAACCATATATAATTTCATTACCAAATTTACTAAGTTTCATCAAAAAAATTCTCATGATATTAGACCTTCAAAAAAATTATCTAGAATTTAATTTTGTAGTGATTTTCCTTAGAAATTTAAAATGGCCTTAGAAGATAGAGACATTATGGAATATAATGAAACTACAACATTTTGCATTGAGTATGAAAATAAACTTAAACATATTGGGTTTAAAGATAGGTCTTCTATAGGTCTAAATTCAAAAAATGTAGAAATTTTAAAAGCTATTCAAAGTCTATGAGATAAACTGGTCATTGTTAAAATATAATTGAATGGTAAACCTTTTCCATCTAATAGAATCATTGTTGACAGTAAAAATAAAGAAGTTTTTCATTATTGTAATGTGTGTGAATTGGATTATGATCCAGATTCATGTATTGTTGTTCAAAAATTTAAAAAAAATATTCAAGAAAAAGATAGTATATATGTTTATCTAGTAGATAACATAAACATGTGTGCTCTTGTTTATCCATTAAAGATTGAAGGTTCTTATGTTATTAATAATAGAAACAAAAATTATAACTCTTATCAAACTAATAATGTAAAAAATAATGATTATTCTTATAAAGATAAAGGAAAAATAGCTTATAATAATTATTTAAGTAATTCTTCTCAAAACATTCCTCTATCTACTGGTTATAATAATGCTCAATATCAACATTATAAGCCTAAGAATTTTTGATAAATTGATTCTAAAGATTATAATATAGTTTATGATTTATCTACAATTAAATATGGATTCTCATTGTTAAAGGTAGCTATCCTTCTAAGACAACTTGATAAAATAAATGAAGCTATTAAGAATCATAAAATGATGTAGGACTATAATAAGAAGATAATAATGAAAAATCATCTATTTTTGCTCAAAGTTATGATCATCTTGTAGATTATATACCTCCTTTTTATGTTTTGATCAAAATTGATATTAAGGTAATCCATAATTATATCTTAAATACAGGTGTTTCAAATAATATAATGCCCAAATTTATTTTAGATTTATTAGGTATTTCTTATGAAATTGATTATAGGAAGCTTATTAGATTTGATTCAAGACAAACTAAAAGTTGTGGTAAGTTTTGATACATAGTCATTAAGATTTATCAAGATGAAATAATTAGATATATGAATAATTTTCAAATTTTAAACATTCTTATTAATTATGCTATGTTATTAGGAAATGATTGGTCAAAAGTAATTGGTGCTTTGTTTTTGGAAAATATATTACATGGGTTCTCATAAGTAATGAGATTGCTTTCATAAAAAGAGATCAGTCTAGTACACCTATAGAATCACCCACTTCTTCCACTATTTCTTATGTTGAGATAGGAATTGGAACATATGAGTTTTTGAATTTAAATGAACTCAAAAATCAACATGAAGAGTTCTTTGAGAAAAAAATATTATAGTCACTATATTTTTATGGAGCTAGTTCTCAATAAGGAAATGATGTTGAAATTTATTTAATCTTTCCTATTGGTAAGATATTCTATTATGACTAAAAATTATCATTTGAAAACACTAATAATATACTAGAATTTGAAGCATTATGTTTAGGTTTGGAAAAGGCCATTAAACTTAATATTAAATATTTAAAAGTTTTTGGACATTCTGAATTAGTTGTTAGGCAAGTTTTAAAAAGTTACAAAAATAATCAAACTCATCTACATCATTATACTCAAAAGGTTTGATATTTACTTGAATATTTTAATATCACTCACATACTTATATAATATAACAATAGAGATGATAAGATTTCTATTTTTGTGTCTAATCCAACTCTAAGTGAGAGTGAACCAATCACAAACTTCTCTTTTTTAAAAAAAAATTGACCTAAAATTCTAAATTTAAATGATAGTTGTCCTATTTTTAGTTTTGATGAGCATATAGATTATTTGATTAAAGGTAATTACTTTAATAATGATGAATATGTATTAAATTATGGAAATTATCTATAATTAAGTATTAATAAATTACCTACTAGTTTAGTAAGTTTGGAATCTATGTTTACACCTAATGATTAGCCCAAAATTTTTAGAATAGATGAACCATCTAGGAGAATTATAGGTGAAACTATTCCTATCAACTTAGGTTCATAAGAGGATCCTAAATTTGGGTATTTAGGAATTTAAGTTATGACAAGTGAGAAGAAAAAATTTATTAAATTATTCAAAGAATTTATTGATGTATTTGCCTGGTTATCTAAAGATATTCAAGGTTATAAAATTGATATTGTTAAATATGATATACCTATTAAACTTGGCATTAAATGTATAAGATAGAAAATATAAATAATTATCCCTTTGTTAGAAGACACCATTAATAAAGAGATAGATAAAATGTTTGATGTTTGTGTCATTTTCTCTATAAAATATTTTGAATGGGTAGCTAATTTAGTGCTAGTTGAAAATAGAAATGATGATATTAGATTGTGAGTTACTTTTATGGACTTGAACAAAGCTAGAGTTAAAGATAATTTTACTCTACCAAGTATATATCAGATTTTGAAATAAGTTACAAGGTCATAAATGATGTCATCATTAGATGGATTTTCTAGTTACAGTCATATTTTTGTAAATATTAATGATAGACATAAAATAACTTTTACTACTCATAGAGGGATTTTTGCTTATAATAGAATAGCATTTGCATCAATGAATGCAAGAGACACTTTTCAAAGAGCTATGCATGTTGTACTTGATGACTTGATTGACATTGTTATTTAGGTATATCTTGATGATCTCGTCATTCATTCAAAAATATGGAAAAAGCATTTGTATTATCTTCATGAAGTTTTCATAAGATGTAAAAAGTAATATATTTCTTTGAATCCAAAGAAATCAGTCTTTTGTGTTATTGTTGTAACATGGAATTGTACCCTTGTAGAGGAATTCTTCAGTATCCTCCACTCTTAGTCATAATATTGGGACAACTTAAGGATGTGAGTTTCCTATGGTGAGGTTGAACCTCTAGAGAAGGTCGGATTCCTATTGATGGATCAACTAAACTAATGATAGTGCTAGGAAAAGGGTTAGAAAGGGGGGAAATAGGGATCTTAAGAAATCTAACAAGGTGATACACAAAATTTAAATGAGACACTCATATGTTTAAACCCACACTAGATCAACCTAATATAATGTTATCTCACACAATCTCACAAACCAACTAATTGTATAAGTATTTCATGAACTAGGCTCACCAAGCAATCAAAGAAGAAAAGAGGAATTCTAATACTCACACTAATCATCCATGAATGGTATAAAAAACATAAGTTTAGACCTAAAAATAACTTGAAAACACATTAAAGGAGGTAAGAAAGGACAATGGATATGTAATAATCTCCTTTACAAATCCATCATGCACAATCTTACTAAACACTAGTTAAAGGTAAGAGATAGGTAAAAAATCATCTTATTGCTTCAAAAAGTAGTTCTTAAAATTTTTGATAGGGTCTAGCCTAGTCAAATGAGAGTTTCCTAGTCTTCAAAATTTGAGAGTCCTTGAGAGAGTCAAAAATATGAGAGAGAACACAATATGGGGGAAAAATAAAAGATATATGAGAAAGGGGAAGAGAAAGAGAGAGAACACTCCATCAGAGAGCAATTAATGAGATTCCACCACATTTAACAAATGATCCATTATATTTTCATCTAATCAAGGTTAATAAATCATAGACAAAATAACCTTCATTTATCATAATATCCTTCGAATATTCTCATTGGTTAAGTAACAAACTAGAGGATAATAGTTTACCAAAAATGATGAGTTATAATATTGCTATGAAGAAAACCCTTAGATATCCTAAAAATATATTAATTAATTTAACTACTTTCTCCAACCACCAGATCTCCATCTTGTAAATATACACCATCTTCCACTTGACTTATGAGGATAAAATCTTCATATCTTTAAACCTAGTAGATACATAAGCATGTTTACTTTGGGCGGCCATAGGTACCTATTTGTCAAAGATAATATTATGTCAAAGGATGAAACACTTCTCCATAATCACATATCTACCTCTACTTAAATATCTGAGCATAGGTTTATTATAGATTGAAAACCAATCCATTTATTATTTTTCATATAGTTATCATGTCAATGGAAAACTTATAGGCTAATCAATCTCATTCTTGATCTCTATTAGGTTTAGACAAACCTACCATGCATCTAAACCTTATGGAAGATGAGAGCTCATTATATGCACATATCTTCTTTAAAGAATAATGACCATAGTCATGAAAAAATGTTGCAACCCCAAAAAATGGACCCTGTATGTTCTAAATCTTCAAACCAAAGGTTTATACTAATCTTTAATGGCATTATAACTTCATTGTTAACAATATTGATTGTATAATTATCTCTCATGTTTAATGGTGCTGAATTGAGCTCTAATGGTGGCATGTCCCCTTTGAAATATTTTATAATTTTAACCTACGTCACATTTGTTCTCCATTTGAAGTCTCTTAGGTTTGACTGTTAACATCAGTGACTGATCTTGATCTAGGTTCTTTGATCATGATGCTTGTCATCTCTGCATTCTTTATGTGGATCCTGTAGTCAAACTTTGTCTAGTATTATGCTTACACCACATGGTGACCTTGTGTTCAACTTGAGATTATTGACTCTTTGAATTTGGTCCATGCCATTGATCTATTTATGCATAGATGAATACCTACCATTAATTTTTTAGGGTTATCTATGGTCATGACACTTGGAAACATTGCATTCATCTCTAGGATCTACTAACTTTGTTGACCTATTACTCCCTATTGATCCATACTTGTAGGTTTAAATGTGCTTCATTGATTTATCTAGAACTAGTGAATTCATTATTTCCTATATATTATTAGATCTACTTTCAATATTATGTGATTTAGACACTTGTTAGCTCCACATTTATCCTTAAGAACATTTGAATCCAAATAGATACTTCCCATAGCTTTAACTTGATGTCCCTGCACACATCCCACTCTGTTATTTCAAATTTGAATGCTTGTATATTGACACAAAAAACTTATCAATGTACCAAATTTGTAGAGGATGTTTATTGGACCAAAAACATCATGTACATGAATTCATTTGAATTTGGTCGACTTCTTAAGTATATTTATCAAATGTGTAACTAGACTAACCTATTTTATTCTTGCATAACATACCCTGATGGTTTGGTTCTTCTAGGCTTATGTTTGAACCTTCAAGGCTTGAATGAACCTCTGAGACTCTATGTAGCCTACCTCATGCTCCTAAATGCTATGATCACTATGAAAACCTTCTTAGACCTTTTACTTGTAATTCTAGACCTGCTTCAAGGCCATTTGATCATTTACCCCATCAATAACCCTACTCAACTTCTCACTCTACACTAGGATTTCTAGAACACTAATTCATTTAGGTAAAGTTTATTATGTAGGCCAAAATTGACCAACATTTATGGCAAAATTCTAAGATTACATGCCTATTATGCAAGATACTAGTAGCCTTAGCCTATCCATTAGGTATGGAGTCTCCTCTCTCATTCAAAACACTCATCTAAATCTGAAATTTGGATTTCGATATGTGGATAAATCTCAAAACAACAAGAATAATAATAAACAAAATAATGAAGTGCATGTTCACATAGCCACTTAGAGGAAATAAAATATAACTAAACTACTAAATAATATATATACAAGGACTTAGATGAAATTAAAAAACTAAAATACTATGTAAAAATAACTTATAGATTTTCCTTATTAGATAAAATGGAAATCTTTCAGCATCATTCACTGGTAATGGACTAGGTTGTGAGGCACCTTGCTTTTGTGAGCTCATACTAGGTGGACTAAGATACATAATTAGTGAATCTTTTGGATTTCTTTCTGATGGATGGAGAGGGATAAACATGTCTCCAATATAGACAAAATCCCTTATTTACTCAAAACTTTCTTGATGTTGCTCATCACTCTTGAGAAAGCCTTGCACAAAGACTTCATTCAGGTTCTTGGACGTAACTACATTTTGTTAACTTGGTGGCTCAAAAGACCATATTATTCCTCTTTATTCTTGTGAAATTTAGGATTTATCATGATTATATTAGCATGTTCATAATTTTTTGAAGGAGGACATGTATCTTAGCCTCCTCAAACTCTTTAGTTATGGCATGAAACTACTACCAAAACTCTACAGGCTCTTCACTGGTATGTTTCTCAAATTGTATCACTTGAACACTTGAGATGTCTCCTTCATCAACCTCAATCAATATTTCATATTTTTTTTCAAATATATATAATATTTGATTTGACTAACTGAGGTCCAAAACATCACACTTATGTTGCTCAAGGTTTGATTTATCTTCCTCTAGTTCCAACATATCTAGGATATATTCATTTGACACCTCATCTTAAAGTGGACCAACCTCTAGTACCTAATTCTTATCCTCTTTTTCATCTATGTAGATTGGACAATCAATAGTACATTCAATACTTTCCCCATATTTATCTTAAGGATTATTCTCTTAAGGTTCTACTTCATTAGTGTCATAGCCATGCCAAGAAGGTTGGTCCAAACTTGATTTCCCCCCTTAAATGAACTAGTTATTATGATGTATTCATCATAGACACTTGTATTTTAATCTTGTGGCTCATCTATGACTACAATCTCTTCCTACGTCCTTTGTAAAATAGGTTCTTTCTCTAAGAGGGAAATGGTGGGAGGGTGAAAATGTTAACCTTACTTGTAGCTTAAGAGAGTATCCTTCCAAATAGGCACCTTGAGTGGTATCTTTGGTGGTTATTGAGGGAGGGAGAAAGAGTTTTGGAACTATTTTAGGGAAATCTCATTGAGCTGAGATAACACCTCTTTTTATTCTATTCAACCACTAACTCATCTTTATCTTGAACTAGTTCTTAGAACACCACAACTAATGCCTCTTCCTTCTTCTTTATACCTTTCTAGATTGATTTCCATTATGTAAATCTGTAATATATAACCAACCTATCTTCTTTTTTAATGGTTATAAGAGAGGGTGGTTTCACAAGAGAGGGCATGACATAGTTAGGGTTGGAGGTATAAGAGAAGATCCATGATGGTATATTTTCATGCTCTTCAGTGGGAATAGGCATAGGGGTAGGAGAGGCCAAATTGATTGATTTGAGTTTGACATACTCATCCTCCCAATGAGTGAACATCTCCTCTATCAAATGTATATAATCCTTTACTTGGTTCTTATCAAAGTCTAGATAATCCCCCTCTTTAATGGTTGCTCACACACTCCAAAACTCTTGAAAGAAGTCACTTATTTTATTCCTGTCATATATGTGGAACTATTTACCAAGGGATACCTATGCATTCACCTTCATGATTGATCTCCCATGGTCGAGAATGATTTTATTAACTCTTGAAAAAGATGAGATTTGACAAGGTTGACTAGGGGATAATTTGAGGCTCTTGGAGGCTAGGTTTTAGGCTCCTAGAGGGGACACATAAATCTTATTTAAATGAGATTGTTTATCTTCATAAGATATCAACTCATTCTCTAAGATTTGGACCATGCTTCTCAACCACACTTTGTTCTCCCTCTCACAAACTACCCATTGTTCATCTTCAAAAACTAACCACATGTTCTTGACCAACTAAAAATAATTCCTTGCCTTTAATAGAACATGGATAGGGATGACTAAATAAAACTCTAAACCCCTACCAATATCCCTTGTCTACTCAATATAATATGATAATCCTCACTTGAATCCTAACAAGGTTGTAATAGGATAAATATAGTCTTGGTAATGGGGATTAGAAGACTGATTTGAATGCCAAGGAGGATAATTTTGGTCATACATAGGGGTGGGAGGGAGGTAAGATAAATGATAGGTCTAATAGATTGTTTGATGGCCACTTGAGGGGAACACATAAACATTATTAGCTTGATAAGCATGATGTTGAGGTAGAGAATGAGCATATTGATCAAATATGTTTGATTATACATACCAAATTTTAAAATTAGGCACTTAGGCTACTTGACCAGCTAATGTTCATAGTGGAATCACCATTGGCGTTTGTAAATGTGCCTCCAAAGGCTAATTTCACTAGAAGGTAACACAAAGAACCTTTCAGTGAGATGAAGAATGTAGTAGTAGTCCCATTAGCTATGATAGAAATTGTTGTAACATTTAATTGCCCCCTTATAGAGGATTTATTTAGGACCCTCCACTCCCAATCAAAATATTGGGATAACCTTAGTATGTGGGTTTCCTATGGTGAGGTTGAACCTTTGGATAAGGTCATCTTCATCTTGATGGATCACCCAAACTAATGCTACTATTAGGAAAAGGGTTATAAAGGGGGTAAATAAAGATCCTAATAAATATAACAAGGTGATGCATAAAATTTAAATGAGATAATCATATGCTTAAACCCACACTACATCATCATAAAATAATGTTAGTTCACACAATCTCATAAACTAACTAACTGCATAGTCATTTCATGAATTAGGCTCACCAAGAAATCAAAAAAGTAAATCAAAATTCTAAAACTCACACTAACCATCCATGAATGGTAGAAATAACATAAGTTTAAACCTACAAATAGCTTGAAAACACTTTAAAAGAGGCC